>JAOTQG010177165.1:4332-17090 GCA_025631175.1 Iris virginica | reverse complement strand
GGATGGGCTCGCCGGATTTGGGTAAAAGCCGGAGATAATCTATCAGAGATGGGGAACTTGGAGAACAAACTCATCTTTCCCACCACCGCACCAACCCCCTTCTCTAACCCACCACCGCACCAACCACCACCACCGCCAACCCTGAAACCACCGTCACCACCAACCTGAAACCACCATCACCATGATCCAAAAATTCAGGCCTCTCCACCTCCTCCCCCGAGAAGATTGAATCCTTAACAACTTCACCACCACAACAGTAATGGCGGGACTGAGTTTCAACTCCGACGAACCGTCTTCCGATGCCGTTATTCCGTCCGGCTTGAACCGTATCAAGACCCGCCGACTTCCTTCTTCTTCATCATCATCAGCAGCAGCACCAAAGGATCCTCACTCCAACAATCAGTTGATTGATTCTCCTTCAACTTCAACCCCGAGCCCCCGTTCGGTTGCTGACATCATCGGACTTCTAAGACTCAACGGCGCTAGTCCTAGAGAAGGTAATTCTTCCTTACGTTTGGTATTTTTTTTTTTTTTCGCAAAAATTTCACCGTATATGCATTGGATTCCATTTGCGGATTGATACAATATTCAGTAGGTTGTGATTATGGTTTCGTATGGTGTTAGTTTGAACGTGATTTTGTTTGTGTAGATGGCTGTTTTTGGTAATTTTGGTTGTGAAAAGTAGTTTACTACCTTTCGATTGTTTTTTAATTTTGTTTTGCTTTTAGGAAACGGATGAGGCCGTGCAAAATTTATATTATTAATCTTGTAAGTTATCGTCTTTACCTTAAGATGTATGTATGGAAAAAATAAAAATGAAAGAGAAAAAGCAGTAGAACCACAAGAAATTGCAATTCCCCTTATGATGCCTGTAGGGGGGCCTGGAAAATTAGCTGGTCTCTTGATTCCTTGAAACTGGAAAAGAAAGACTGTTTTCTGAAATTTAGCATTGCATTGACAAGAGCTCCCTATATTCATAATAAATAGAAACTCTAATGCTTCTGGTCATCAGTCCAGGTCTGCAAAGTGCAAACCCCACCAAACTTACTCGAATCGAAGGTTCAAAGGTATCACCAAATTAGAATTCCTTACATTCAATGCCGTGATGCTTATTATCAGTGCATCCACTGTTTTATTCTATTAGGTTTGTTCAAAGCAAGGCGGGTGGGTTAGAGCACAGTCAGTTTTATCTTTTCTTAATTCTTGCCATCCGTCCATTTATTAGTTTTTTCATGTGTTAGCATTTCTGTTGAATTTGGGATCATTTTCTATTATAATGCTTACTGCAGAGAACTAGAAATCCTTTGATAACTGCAGAGAGAAAGAAAAGAAAATTCCTCATAAAAAGAAAAATGCAGAGAAATAGAAAGTTGTCGAACTTATGTTCATTTGCATTTGATGTTTATGTTCAGAATTCAAATTCAAATTTCCATTATAACTATATAGAAAGGGGAAAGCCTTATTTTTCTTACAAGAATTCAAAGTATACGGTATAATACTTGAGTTAGTGTATGTATTGGTCCTGAAATTGGGCCCATTTTCTGTTACAATGGTTACTGAACTTCAGCTTTTCTTACCTTGGTACTTGAACATGACTACGATCATCATGGGTAGTTCCAAAGCACTAGCTGTAACTTCTCAGCTGAAGATTGCTCTCTTTGGACCATGTTTTTCCTCTTAATGCTAATATGGAGTAGTTTTTGTACAAATGAAACAGCACCTGCTTGGCTCATGTTCCTTTTGTTTACATTTATTAAACTTGTTTCAATTATATTTTTCCTTCTATCTGTATCTATGTATTATATTATTCATGTATTGATTTTGGATAAATTATGTTCTAAATGTTGTATGTTTGATGTAGATATTAGTTAATCATTATTCTATTTTCCCATGTTTTAAATTAATTTATTTGCAGTTGTTTCCCCTCTTACACAAATTAAAATTCATATCTGCCCCGTCCGCTTTCCAAGAAATGATCATCCCCACCTAGTCCACCTATGTTCTCCTTCTTCATCCTTCAATCCATCCCTGAAATCCATAAAATTAGTTTGATACACTAGGACAACTTTATGAAGCGAAAACTATTAGCACACGAGTGAATCTTTTAATATATATGAGGAGGTGTTTTCATTTGAAGGCATAAAATAGGTGATGAGTCAACTGAACCTCACTTTTGTGTTCTCTTATTTATTTGGGGTAAATTAGATTATCATTTGTTGGCTTAAGAAAAGTCAGCTGGAAGTGGTTATTTATGACCTTCAAATCTAGAATAGCTTCTTGACTTGTAAGGGAAGAGGCACCTCTGACGAAGGTGACCTCAATTAGTTTTAAAATCCAATAAGCAATATTCAGGTGTAAAATGGTCAGCTGGAACAAATTTCGGATGGCAAGATAGACGGATTTTACCCCAGGACTAAGTACACGGCTAAAAGTAAAGTTGAATGACCATGATGGAAAAGTAAGAGTTCAATGACTCCATTGAAAATGGGCTTAATTTCAATGACCAAAAAATCTAAGTATCAATATTTCCATCTTACTGGTGTCATTTTGTGGCCCCTTTATTTTCCAATAAAGTAGGTTCAAGGAAATAAATCCTTGTATTTGAAAGTTTGACTTTTAGAAGGCGGCAAGTGATACAACATATGGTCCTAAATAATTGTCTTATTTGGATAGGCACATAGTTTTAGACAAGCCATTTTACACCACTAGAAAGTGGAACTCGTGGACACAAGCAACTCATGTATGGTTCCACATTAAACTTGTGACACAAGGATTTCTATTCCATTCCGCAAAGGAACTTTTTTTTAGAAGACATCTATTTAAAATCACTAAAGGCATAGTGGAACTTATTTAGCCTCAGAGGGAGTAATTTATGGCACCTTTTCTTCTAACAGTATTCACTTTTAGGGTATGGCCCTCCATAAAAACTAAACTAAAGAATAAAATTCCATTTTTTATGGAGGGAAATAAATATAAATTTGACATCCATCAACTGAGAAAGGAGTAATGGGGTTCAGTTTCCTGAGCTTTGGAATTTTATTATTTTTAACTTTTTAGGGTTTTGATATTTATTCTTCAGGGTATGAATGCAAATGAAAAAGAAGAGGAAACGTAAAAGTAAAATATGTAATGGATTTTTGAACCCCAATGCTGATTAATACATCTTGAGGGCAGAATATGGTTTGTGTCTCAGTTAATTTATAGAGACTTCATTTATTAACTTATTTAATGTAATTCAAGTCACGGTGGTTTGAATATTGTTGCCTCATATTTTATGTGGCAATAGATACATTCTGGAGTGATAGTTGATGGAGGAAATCAAGTAACTAGAAAGAATGATTTGGATATATTCATGTATCAGGACTCATTAAAGGGAAGAAGATAGCTCAGTGGTTCACGTCATATCTTTTCAAGAGTTCCGATGAAGCTGTCGATGATACTTGTCCAAGCATCGAGGTGAGAATCATGTTAGCATGTAACTGATAAATGCTATCCATCTTTGCTATTGTTAATAATTACACTCTTTACAATTTGCCTGAATCAAAACATGTGCAACTAATTGACAGTATTGTGGACCTGCACTCAAGGGGTTTGAAAAGGAGGGTCCTTCCCAAAAGCTACAAAAGGTGGTAAGGCATGCTACTGGAAAACAAACTTCACTAGAAAGAACACGCAGTAGTCAAGTGCCAAAAACTTTGAAATTTTTTTCACACGAACTAGGGCCAAAGGGTGGCATTCGACCAGTATGTACTCGGGCTCAGAGTTTTAGTGATTTGAAGGTATTCTTCCTATATATTGTGTGGCTTATTTTTTAATTATATGTACAATTTATATGTACGAGAAAATCTGGAATTTCTCAATGTCCCAAAGTGAGTGTGCCTTTATTAATGAAATTACAAAACGTACATTTGGCAATGATCATGTTTTAACATGCTCTTTTAAAGCTATAATACGGACCCGTTTTCTGTATTTGTTTCTAGAAGTGCTTATTAGTAAACTTCCATGGAGAACCAAAGAGTGATGCTCATTTTGGGAAGAAGGTAGTATTATTTTATCGGAACTCGTTTAGCTGGTTTTCATTCTATGAAAAATAGTTGGAATATGAGACACTGCGGTACATTCAATATTGGTAAATACTAACTCTATTAATATGATCCTAAGATGCGCATGCAAACATATTTAGTGAGAAATTTGGACACCCTTTCTTTTCCCTTGTTCAAGCGATTACATACTAGCTCCAGCTATATGTACTTTTTTACCAGCCTTTTGTATATAGTCAACTATTTCAAGAATGAGTGCAGGATTTTGTTACATGTCATTATTAGCTGGACAGATCTGAATCAAGGTTCTAGTCGGACATGATTTCCACATCATTTTCCCATAAAGCATTTGTAAACAAAATAATACTATTGAGTTGGTTGTGGAGAAGTATACTGATATAGCAATTAAGTACGAATAGGAACACATGTAGCCTTGTTTTATGTAATATGATGGCATGTAGCTGCCTATTTCTGATGGACCATAAAACCGGCACTCTCCATATGACAGCCAATCAACCTTACTGTTCATGTGGAAGCCCAACGTTGACTAAGATCTCCAGTTACCTGCCTAGCCAAGCAACCTTACTTATAACCAGTGGGTGTTCCAGTACTTGTTCAGTGAATTTACTTCATTGATCTGAGATATCATTTTGGAACTCTGTGGGGGTGGAACCAAGACTGAAGTTCCAGGCATCTAATTTAACTTGAGAGTACTTCGATGCAGGCTACCAGCACACTGAAACATCATCTACTGTAGATTATACTTGAGATTATCAAACAGTTATTATAATTTATAAATAGTTAATTCTGCATTAGGCACTTAGAAATCTCAGTCCACGCACTATTCATGCGAGGGGATTATAACACTGTTATTGTGCCGTGCTTTTTTCCTGTTATAATTCAAGTCTTTAGAGCAGAAAATATCTCGGTCACAGTGTTTACAAGCTACCAGACCACTACACTGAATATAGATATTAAAATAATCACTAAGATTGAAAACCATCGGTTGTTTAGATCTTATATAAAAATGCCTTACTGAGTTAAGCGTTGAGTGGCAATTTACCATGGCGTTTCTCCTTCTCTCTCTCTCTCACAACTCAACTTAACTCGGTGTTTGTGTCAGTTACGTGGGGTCAGCTACATGAATCAAAAAATAATTTAAAAAAAAAACTGCGTGAAATCATTTTGTTCGTCTTCTTCTATTCCCACAGAATTTGTCTATTGTATGATATGCGCTTTATCTTCTCTTCTGTTTTTGTCCTGCTAAAATTATATTGCTTTTCAGAACTATATTATGCTTTTTAAGCGTAAGTTCTTATTCAGGAGCTTCTGGGATCATTGCGTACAAAATTTGATACTACAAGAGAAGTGGTGAATGCAGAGCTAGATTGGTTTAAAAGAGAGGTGATGGAGGTTTTGCAGAAGAATGACTTAGTATTACTCGGAGGACAGAAAATGGCAGAGGATCTTCTCATTCTTGCCCAAGAATGCATAGAAATGACCACCTTCGAATTTCGTCTCAAGTGTGGAACAATTGTTCAAGATTTGACTGAGAAGAGGCAGCAATGCCAAACAGGGTTACTGAAGTGGCTTTTGACACGCATGCTTTTCATATTGACGCGTTGTACGAGGTTGCTGCATTTTGAGAAGCACAGTGAACAGATTGATGAGAAATCCCTTCAAAAATTAAAAAAATTCTTAGAACAACTTCCTTCTCTTGAATCAAGTTGGCTTACTCCAGTAATTGGTGAGTTTGATTTAGCTCAATCTTTTAACTGTAAGATTGATACCAAGCAAGAATTAAAGAGAGATGATCAGTTCGCTAATGTACCTCAAGCAACTTGGCACAGGCCTGTGGCACCAGTTAATGAGTGTGATCTAAATGGAGTGGATTTGCTAGTTACTGAGAAAGAGTCGCACTCTCAGGCTTCTGAAATTGGTATTCCTTCAAATACTCCACAACTTCATCAGGATGAAAGTATTCTTCTTGGGTCAGCTAACAAATGTTACAGTGATTCACTTCATGAGCAGCAAAAAAGCTCAGATGGTTCTGAGTTAGTAATATGTAGGATATGCGAGGAACATGTTCCCACTCCTCATTTGGAGTCTCATTCATATATTTGTGCTTATGCTGATAAATTTGATTTGAAAGGTTTGGATGTTGATGAACGTCTTTCGAAACTTGCTGAGATACTTGAACAGATTATTGAATCACGTAATCTGAATGTTCACACGTCATATGATAGCCCTGAAAATTCTAGAATGCAAATTGCGAACTCTACAGTGGCTTCTGAGGGCTGTTCTCCTAAGATTATTGAGTGGCGAAATAAAGGTGTGGAAGGAATGTTTGAGGACATCCATGAGATGGACACTGCCTGCATAGAAGATGCTCAACTTGCAAACTTTGTGAATTCAAGAGGTCAGCCTGGTGTGAAGCTAAGTCTAGGTGGTCCACCCTCCTCAACTGGTAGTCTGACATCAGCATCCTCCACAAATACCCCTAGAGCAGGGAATTTTGATCTCTTTTGGATAGAGAATAACCATCCTTCTGAGCTGGAGGACGTACAACAGGTACATTGATACTTTATCTATGTTGAACTTATGCAATGAGCTGGTCAATTGGTTGACTATGCTTGATCTTACTTTGTAATACAGCTGTCTGGAAATTCTCAATTCCTTGAAGTTGAGTGATATCTCTTAGGCAAAAGGTTCAGCTCCTTGTGAAACTTTCACAGGTGTTTAAAGAGAGCTCTTTTATTATTCCATGGGGTAATTGCTTAAAATTCCCTGGGTTGTAGGTTGGGGTGAATTCGGTTCTTCATAAATTCTCTTGCATTTTATTGTGAAAATTTCTCAAAAAAATGTACCTGGCATGATCCATTCGGTGTGTGCTATGCAGGACATGTGTATGTTAGGAAAGTGCATAGTAAACAAGTCATTTTCACACCGAATGCATCATGGCAAGTACAAAAAATGGTGCCGCTCGCTCTTTTGGTCCATGATCTCCCATGCGGCCGTGCCACTATGAAAAGTGCTCTAATATTACCAAACATTTTAATAAGGCCCAAGTTTGTTTTCAACCACTATACTTGGGTTCAAAACTTCAAATACAACTTCAAATCAGTTTACTAATTTTCTTCATCTTGCTACTGTTCTTCATTTTCTCTTACTATTTTAACCCTCAATAAATAATAAGGGTTGGGATAAGGTGTATGTCCCCTCCAACTTTTAAGAATAATAAATGTCTCGGTTTTTTTAATTAGTTGAGTCAGGTGGCATTACAGATTTAGTGTCACGTCGCCATTTTGAGTTAAAATAGTAAGAGAAATTGAAAAGAAAATAGTGTAGATTGGTTAAATCACATCCGAACCCAAGTACAATGATTGAAAATAGTTTTTCCTTTCAATGAAATACCTGCACTTAATCTTTTTGCTGTACACTTTTCTATCACCCTCCTTTCATCCCTTTCAGTTATACTATCATCCCACGTGTCCAATCTAAGGCACCCATATCTCCTCTATCTTGTGTGAGTTATGAGCCCACTCTGCTGTCAAGGACTTAAGCGATGTAGCCAGCCGTTTGCATTGAAATTCCACCAACAATTAATCGATAAGAAAAGATCCATCATGATAAGATTACTGGAGGATCTCAAATAGAAGCAACCATTGGTGGATTAATATCTCCTGCTTTTGATCTTCACAACCCGTTGACAACAATCAGGCTTTGAATTCATCTTTTGGGGTTGAGAACCTATTAGTTATGACAGCTCTGGTTATGCAATGTCTTGAGTCCAAGTCATTGGGCTTGCATTTGTAATTTGTTGCCTGTATTTTATTATGATGCACGCTGTTTGGTTTGTGATTCTTGTAGTGAGTAGTGAGGCAACACTTGTGTGGATCACTCCACGAGTGTAGTGTTGAGCTTGATCAACTTTCTTGGGCCTAACTAACAGCTCAAGTTTTTAGGTGAATCGTTTATTTGACAAACCAATCAAAGACCTTACGAATCAAATTGATTGGTTGTTTGCTACAAAAATTTTACTTGTCATAGTGTTATGAGAAAATGGGAACTACTCCCGCCGTTACCTTTTAAGCGTCCATGATAGTGAGTACTACTTATTGGAAGGGAGTGGGGGGGGGGGAGAGAGTGTGCACTAGAGAGAGAGAGGGCATTACCATATTCTGGCATTGAAGTACAAATGAGAAGGCAATGAAGTTTATTCAGTGAAGATATCGATGATTGCTACCAATTAAATTTCTTTCTATGCAGATGACTGACCTCGCCGACATTGCACAATGTGCAGCATGTGCTGATCTTTCAAAAGAAGGCTCCCATGAGTATTTACTTGATTGCATGCAAGACTTGCAGGACGTTTTACAGCAGAGTAAGCTGAAAGCGCTTGTAATAGACACATTTGGACGCCGAATAGAAGATCTTCTGCGGTAAGTATTATACTAGAATAGATATATTATGTGCGCTACTCTAGTGAGCCTTCTTATCAGTGCCACATTTCTTATTTCCAAGTGCAGAGAGAAATACATACATGCTTGTGAACTAGTGGATACAAATAGTGAACAGGGTGACAATAGACCCCCTGATCTGGCGGATAGTACATCTCAGAGCAGTTCTGCGTCTACTCCTTTAAGTAAGGAACGGACAAGCATTGATGACTTTGAGATCATTAAACCAATCAGCAGAGGTGCTTATGGTAAAGTGTTTCTTGCACGAAAGCGAACGACAGGGGACTTATTTGCAATTAAGGTATGTGGCATATGGACTCAATCATCCAAGCTTTTTCTTATTGAAAGCATATGACTTGGTTTTATATAAAATGCATGCAAGTGCTATCATTCCTACTCAAACAGTACAACTAACACATCCAAGAACATATGTCAGAGAGCTTCTGGTGGCTCTTTTCATCTTGCTCCTTTCCATATTAAAGTTTGATGGTAACTGCACCAGTGGTAGATGTGTAATAACTAAAACGAGTATTAGCATCACTCAAGGTGCTTGCTTATGCTCCACTCTTTCCGATGTAAACTAATGAGTTGCTTTAGTTGTTGTTTTCTTGTTCTCTTTATATCTTTCAATGGTCCAACTTGTTGTGTTTCACACTATAATCAATTATGCAGGTGCTCAGGAAATTGGATTTGTTGCGGAAAAATGACATAGAACGTATAGTTTCCGAACGTAACATACTGATAACAGTTCGAAACCCTTTTGTGGTAATATCTTTTTTCAGCACTTCCTGTCCATGCCATACCATTACCATTTGGATGTATTTAGTTTCAGTGCATTTTGGTTATTGATGTAAGTTCTTGTCAGGGTTATTTTATATGTTCAGTAGTGCTTATGCTCACTGCTCAGAGAAGTGGTGGTGATTTAAAAAAAATAGTTTTATACCTTTTTTTTTTGTTGATTAGATATAAACTTGTGATTTGCTGCAGGTTCGGTTCTTTTATTCATTTACCAGTAAAGACCACCTTTATTTGGTTATGGAATATCTCAATGGAGGAGATCTGTTCTCTTTACTCAGAAATGTTGGTTGCCTTGATGAAGATGTAGCGCGCATTTACGTAGCAGAGCTGGTTTGTGTAAAATCATTATCTAGATGTCTTCAACCTGTTTCGTCAAACTTACCTTAGTAGATGTGACATTGCAGGTGCTTGCTCTAGAATACCTTCATTCTCGAGGGATTGTGCATCGTGATCTAAAACCAGACAATATTTTGATTGCACATGATGGGCATATCAAGGTATGATTCATAGGTCCTTCAAATAACCTGGTTTCTGTAATATGTTTGTGTGTGCAACTATGTCGCACATCTTGCTGTTTCATCTGTTGAATTCTGTGCCAAACCGGCGTTTACTTGTGTCTTTAACCTTACATTATCCGTATGTATTGAGTAATTCCGTTGTGCTAACTGAAAATTATTATTAATGTCATCGCCTAGCTTCTACAAATGAACAAAGTTTTGCTTCAGGTTCTTTTCTTCCCAAATTCAGCCTTTAGGGAATGGCAGAGGCAGCTGTTTTTTTGCAAAAATTGTCTTATGCCGTCTCTAGAAAAATGGAAGGCAGATCTTATGTGTGCTTGCATTTCTTCTTTCTGAATGCCAAAGGTAGATAGGCACCAACAGTGTTTGGATATGAATGTCTTTGATATTAAAGACTCCAATGTGCAGTCGTAAAATGCTCGTGAACTCAAACATCGTAAATTTTCAATTAAATCTTGCAATGAGTCTTCCAGTTCATGGTCTATAAGATGGTTTAGCTTTCTATTCATCCGCTCAGTCTTCACTGTGCTCAGGATAGCGTGCTAACTGTTGTTTCGTATACCAGCTCACAGATTTTGGATTATCTAAAATTGGTCTGATGAATAGCACGAGTGACTTGTCGGGACCAGAGACAAATGCAATTGGCCCTTCAGATGTTCATGATCAGCACAACCAACACAACCTTGACAGGAGTCATCGGTCAGCGGTTGGCACACCAGACTACTTGGCACCGGAAATCCTACTTGGAACGGAGCATGGTTAGAAAACAATTTGCATTCTGTTCAATTGGTGATAATATATTGCTGAGCTACAAAATTGATAAACCTGCAGGGTATGCTGCAGATTGGTGGTCAGTGGGAGTTATTCTATTTGAATTTATTACTGGAATCCCGCCCTTCTCTGCCGAACATCCAGAGGTACTATTGCTATTCAGATACTATAAAAGTGTTTAACTTTTATTTACTGAGGGAATACTTGGTGCATTTGTTCTCCATATATTCATGTATAAGCTTCAATGATCACCATTTATTAGTGTGCTTGGATTGAAAAATTTATATGTTGCATGCATCTGGTTGACATATAATAGAACACATATGTGCAGGTGTTAGTACTTCAATTGAAATTTGCTATAAAAGCGGGCTTTCCGTCATCTACCTGATGCTTCCAGTTTTTAACTGCACCTTCAGGGGTGACTTTGCTTGCCTCCATTGGTTGGCTTAGTTTCTGCCAGCCATGTGCTTTTAGAATATACAGGGCTCCCTCTCGCTTGCTTGATACGCTCAGCTGTTAACTGTCACAGGGGTAATTTTGCTTGCTACCCTGTGGGTCGGTTTAACTGCAGTGACCCACGTGCTTTAAATTATAGGTTCTTTGAAACCCAGCTTGAGAGGAAATTTTTTCGTTTGACAATGATGACTTGCTAAAACCAATAATTACAATTTGTAAACGTAAGTGCGAGATCAGTAGAAAAGGCGTAAATTCGGTTCGATCGATAATCACTGTAGGTCCAACTATTGGAAATAGGCTAGAGGGTGGGGTTGTGAATAGCCTAATAACTTTTTGCAAATCTTTTTGAAATCCATACTTATCAAAGATTTAATCAGTGGACTGGGTTAGCCAGCAGAATGTTAGGCTTGGTAAGCTTAAAGCCTTTCTGGAGTGCCTTTTTGAGTCAAAGCTTTAAGTTTGAGGAAATCAAAATCTTATGTGTAAGATACCTTAGACTGCGTTGACAGATTTGTGTGAACACTATTTTATTAATAATGACACGTGGAAAGATAAAGATGTTGTCACATATCAATTTGATAACTAAGCAAGGCAACTTTGTTTAAGAAATCCATGAGTCTTTTAAGCAATCCTTCTTTTGACTTTTCAACTCCTCCCGACTTCATTAGCCAATATTCAGCATTTGTTCTTGAATTCTTTTAAGTAGCCAAAGTAAGGCTTGCTTACGATTTGTGTGCTGAAACTAAGTTTATACTTGATGATAGTCTCAAACGTATATAGTGTGTTGTATACGTATATTAAAAAGTTAGGAGTTCTCAACTTTGTCTAAGAAATGAGTTTATGCAAATCTAATTAGGGTTAACATATATTTTCTTAACATGCAATCCCTTTCTTTTCTCCATTAATTTCACTCGTGCCTTGTAAATTGAGTCGCATGTTTGTGGCATTTTGGAGTATGAAACTAGTTCTCCTCCGTCCCCGGAGCTCCAACCTATGTGTCGGCTTGTGTGCCTGATTTTGGACGGAACGTTTTCTGTGTGATGTTTCGGCTTTCTCCTTCTATCCCATTTGTCTCGTGTGGTGCGGGCAATATCTCAAGCCATGCATGTAGTCGAAGCTCTCTTCAGGTATGTAGGCACAGGATGTCATTGTAGAGTGCCACTGAAGGGAGCTCGATTACTTTTAGGTGATTTTGAAGTTTTCCCAGGGTTGTCTCACAGTCTGTTGCAGTGGCTGATGAGTGTCCCTTCTGTGGTGGAGTATCTTGGTCTGGTCTGTTATGCATGTTGCTAGTCTCTTTTATGTATCTTGCGCGTGTCGATAATCGGGGATATCCGTTTATTGATTGGTCTGTAGTGTGTCTTGGTAGATTGTGATGGTGCATTTCTTATCCACATCTTCCTATCTATAAAATTTTTTCGTTTCTATAAAAAACAATGAAGAAATAAATAAAAAAATGTGGTATTAAATCATGACCTGTATGTTTAGTGCTAAAAGGTTCAATTGTGTTTACTGTTGATTCTTTGTAAGAGAAAGGGTGAACATTATCTGAAGTTCTCTGTGTTCAGAAGCAACATGGGGTTAATTAATGAATCTAAATAGAGCATCCGTGTAATTTCTGAGGCCACATCTCACAAGTCACACCAAGTTTTTTGTTAAATATGCAGGGTTCATACCGAGAGAAGAACACTAGTGCCTTTTCTTTTGCTATTACC
>JAOTQG010177054.1:0-12703 GCA_025631175.1 Iris virginica | reverse complement strand
TGTATAAGAGACAGGACACGGACATTAAGTAGTATTAAAAATTTCGAAAATGCCATCCGTGCCCTCGGGCACGGGCATTAACTAGTGGAATCATATTCCAGACTTGAGGGTAAACAAGCTGTATGGTCAGAATTTTTACAACACATCAAGAGATATCAACTCCAACTTCAACAACTTTGTCACTTATACCCATCAAGTTCTTGGATTGGTTGTTCTCTTTCTTTATCCGACTTAATCTTTAGACTTTAATAGAAGGGTTACACTTTGACTAGGTACGCCGATTAATAAATGGGTTGAAAATGGTTAATTTCCTAAAAGCCCCTAAAGAATGTGGCCCATATTTATCCTTTTCAAAAAGTAGGGGTAATATGGTCAAGTGCGATGGCCCAAAAAGCTAACTCTTCAAGTGTCCCTTCAAATGGGACGGTGGGAGTGCTAGTTTAGTGGTAATTTCTTTGTTATGTGTAGCCTAAAATATATCAAAGAACAGAACCTGTATTTAACCTATTATCTCTAATACCTTGCCCTCTTGCAGGCTTGCAGTTAGCTAGTACATGCAGTCAAGACCCAACTGTTCTGTATCGATCACCAGTTCAGGTTTCCATTACTTTAAAAACTAAATCACCTGAATTTGAGCTACATCTATTGCTTAACTAGGCCAGTCAAATAATTGAAGCTCGCTTTATTGCAAGGGTCTTGGTCTGGGAGGAGTTAGGTATGTGCTATGAGGTTATCTATGGCTTAGCATGGGATTTATAAAACCTCTCAAACGGTTTCACAAAAAAGTAAGAGCACACTGTATCTTCATTTACCTAACTTAAGACTCTAATAGTGTCTAACCTTCTCATAAACCCACTCTTGAGTACAAGTAAATGGCCCCGAGACAAGCCTAGAGCAAAAGGTCAATGAAGTGAAACAGAGTTATTGCTCACTATAAGGACCTTTCAAAACAAAATACTATGGATGGATGTTTTGGATGTGTGTGTGTGTGTGTGTGTGTGTGTGAGAGAGAGAGAGAGAGAGAGAGAGCCTAATGAGATGGAGCTTTCTCTGAATGACTCAAAAAGGTAAATCTAGGAATTCATATATGCTGAAATCTTCAACTGAGAACTACGAATTTCTGTCGAGCGTTGTATGTTAAAGCATTTCCATCGGTCTTTGCTTTACCAAGAAAGGATATTTCCGTATTTAAACATTCTATCAGGACACAACTCATTCCACCAGTCTACCTTTTAGAATTAAATCAAAACACCTACAACACTCCCTCTACCCCCAACGAAGTTATCTCAGTTTACAAGTAAAACTTTTGAATATAGTAATAAACTTTCTTCAAATTACACAAGCCGAATAGCCTAATTGTGGATAGAACAATGCTACACTCGTCACAGCTGTAAACTGCAAAATGACCCAGAGTACATATGCAACATACATTAATGCTAGGGAACCCAGAATATGTGTTTCAACTTTGATTCCCATTTAACGTGTCAGGTCATGGAATGAGTTAGTCGTGGCCCCAATAAGCAACAGATGTCTAACTGAGACATTTTGACACAGTACATCATAGTCAAAGTTGCGGCATTTTTTGTGGGTCTCATATAACATCTACTCTTTCTCAACAAGGTTTCCCGTTCATCTTCAATTCTCTCACCTTCTTATGATAACATGTACTAAACTCTTACAGCTTTTTTACCATGTATGATGTAACCACAACACCTCCTTTAGAAACTCCAACTTCATTCACTAAAATCAATTAAGGTGCGTTTGGATGGGTGATTTATTGATTTGGTTTTTGGGTTTTTGTAATAATTATAGTAAAAAGTAAGAGAGAGAGAGAGAGAGAGAAAAAAAAAAAAGTGGGAGACCAATGAGAGAGAAAAATCAAAAATCAAAAAACCTGGGTAAAAACCACAGTTCTCATTTAGATTCATTCCAACTAACATTCACTGTTCAAATCTTTAAATAATCATCAGTTTTTTGTCTTTAACTTGTTCATAAATGACTAGATTCGCTTGGAGAATTGTTCCCTATAGAAACTCATTTTACATCCTTTTCTTGGGAATTGACTGTGTTCGGAAGATTCACTTTGGCCCTCTTGCTGATAATTCGCTAAGTCCTTATGTCCATTAATTTAGTGTTCGAGATGTCCGAAAGAAAACCACATCCTGTGATTGGGAATCGAATTCAATTCACTGCAACTGCCATTCTCTTCTTAATCTAATTGACTTTCTCATCCAGTAAGTATTCTTGAGCATCTTGAACTATCTATTTCTTAGAGAATGCACTTAGAAGATCCTAAATTTCTAATCAAATAGTCTAATTAATGTAGCATTCCAACTATTACAAATTGGGATGATGTATGTGACAGCTATACTTCCCTCATAGAGAGACTACTATAAACGAGCTTTGAGGGTTGAACTTCTTTTATTTGAAATAAAGCTTAAGCCAAGGAGCTATGTTTGAACTGAAACTATTACTTCATGAACAAGCTCTAAACGAGCGAAGCTTGAGCTTTACATAAGCCTTAATATACAAAAGAAAAATCAAGTAAACATACTAAATCGTATGCTTTGTGATTTCCAAGCTTATTGGAGACCAGCCTAGCCGGACATTAATAACTCCAGCCGAGTTTGCACTGAATGCAACATGAGATGAGCCTCAAACAACCAGGCTCGAGCTGGCTTGGTTTACTGAAAAGCCCTATTTCTGATTAATAAAACTGAAAATCATAGATTCATACGGAATATTGATTCAGGTAAGCTTTCTAGCCCGCATCTTCAACAAGGGAGTGTTTGTTCCTTTCATATAAGTAGCCACAACAAGGACTGGTAGATTTAATTTAACTGCAGCAATAGTAAAGCTTTTCTCTGGCAGAGGAAGCTAACCCTAGCTACCTAGCCACCACAAATATTCAAGCGCAAGCAAACATCAGGACACCATTGGCACAGAAACAACTATCCTAACAGCAGTTTATTCTTCAAAATGTTTGTTCAGCATAGTTGCAGTACTTACCGAGAGAGACTCTGCATTATAAAAGAAATGCCATGTGCATGCACAAAATGCTCCACCAAGAAGGGGAACCTGAACCAATTTATCATTACATTAGCATAAACTTGCAGGCAATTACAAACCATTGTATTAGAATTTCAAACTTAAGTAAATATGTGGTAATAATTTGACCAATTTTCCAGTTAACTTGAGCAAGACCAAAACGAATAGTGTTAATACACCAATCATAGTAATTAATGGAACCCAGAAAAGTCGCAATGGGCTGAATGGAAGTGTTCTATGAGTGACTGACTGGCTGGTGCAAGTGCTGGCGGCCAAAATCATAATGCATCACTGAATGTATAATACTCCCTCTCCCTTTCTTCTTACTGAAAGAGTCCCTGTTTATAAAGTCCAATACACTTAAGAGATACACTCAAGTTCCCTTCAAAATGTGCATTCGACAATGACATCTCCACTTAGTTTTATTGCATACATGAGGGTAAAGACTATAATTGGATAATTTGGATTTTCCAGCTTAATATTCAAAATGAAAATCGTTGTGGGGGGACATTCTAAACAGCAAACAAGACTAGTTATATCAGTTTAGAAAGCTCTCAAAACTAATTGGGTCAAAAGTCCACATTCCATTGCTGGCCGATTAACATACTGAAACAAATTAATCATCTGATCAAACTTGAAGAGGTTAAGGAATCGGGTAAAACGGTGCTACTATATGGTGAACAAGCAAGTGAAATCATTCGGAAAGTGGAATAAGAAAAAGTACTCATAAAACTCACCATACCCCAAGAGAGCCCCTTCCAAGATTCATACCCTGATTTCTCCCCATACTGCCACACTAAAGCCATTGCTGTAATCCTTTTCCAAAATGAAAGAAATCATAATCCAATAAATACAATGATGGCCACACAAACACGCATAAGTCAAAAACCCTTTAACAAAACCATATGCACGCCCAAATAACAACAATAAAACAATTTGCACATACATATAAAACTAAATCCATTGTTATTATCCTTTTTCAGAATGAAAACAAAAAATAAAGGGTTCAACTAAAACTATTCATGTTCACAAGGGCATGTTAGGGTTGTCCCACTTCGGCTGTGGTATGGACAGGTGCTTGATTAATGAGGGAAAGTCTCGTCCTTAGAGCTAACTTTTAGGATGAGAAGATTGAATAGCACCTAACAGGGCACCATACATAGACATTGAGTGAGTGATCCACTCAAAAAGTCAAACCTAAGACATTATCAAATTACTATCTACATAAACCTATTGGGTTAGATTCTCAAAATTAAATCTTAGTAAAACTATTAAGTAAACTATAAATAACAACTTTTATAAATAAGATTAGCTAATATCCGCACTAGTAGTAGGAGGTTAGCAATGTCCTCATTTTTACTTTTCCAAAATGTCCTCACTTTTTAATTTTTAATATTTATTTGTTAGGGTAAAAATGTCAAAATCGTGTATAAAAAAAGTACTTGATAATTAATTATTATCCCAATCATTGCCCTAATCAATGTTCCAATCATTGCGTATTTTTTAAATTTATTAAATACAAGAAATTTTTTCTATTCACGATTTTAACATTTTTATCCCTCCAAATAAATATTAAAAATTAAAAAGTGAGGCATTTTGAGAAAGTAAAAATGGGAACATCGTTAAACTCCTGCCCTAGGGATATTAGTTAAACCCTTTATGAATTAACACGAAAAGTCAATATTTTATAAAAATTTGGTCAAAAAAAAAATCAAAACATAACAGTTGTTTTGGGACTGAGGGTATACCATTCAACAACGCTGGAGACATGAATGGCCCAAGTGGGCAAGGAGAGCGCGTTGGAAGGTTCTGCTAATTGTAAAGAAGAACCCACAAATGGCAACTCGGAAGCGAAGGCTGGACCAACAATTACCAGGGTTGACATTGCCGCAGCTCCCACTATAGCTGCCATAGCTTTCTTCGGGTTCTCTTGTGCAATACTGTAAATTATGGGCTTCGGGGCGTGAATTCGATGAATTGGAGAAAGAGAACGAGGCGTAGGGAGAGCAAATGGAGGCCAAGGAAGCAATTTACGGGAAATTTGACGAGATATCGATACTGGAGAAGATGAAGGAGATAGTACGGCTGTGATTGCCATGGTTTCAGTTTTCCTTGTTTTTTTGCGCCCCCACCCCCCAAAAGTAAAAACTGGTTCAGTGGTTTGGCTTTTTTGCCTTGGATTTTCACTTGTGTGTGTGTGACAAAGCAAAAGGCGCAGTGGGGCGTTTCGAACTAATTAATACGACATCGTATCAATTTGATGACGTTCATGACATTTTCGTGGAAAAATATGTAATTTGTCATTGTACTATGCTTTTACATGAAAATCCATTGCACAATCCTTTAAATTGATGAACATTATCACTGCATGTTTAAACATGCGAGGAAAATTAGGGAATGGGATAGAAGGTTTTTAAAAAAAAGAATTCTCCGAAGGTATGCTCTCAAGCTTTTCACGAAGGGAAGAGGAAGGAAATTTTTTTTGACGAGAAGGGAAAAGACTGCGGATGATGGAAATTCTTGCTAGTTACAATCTTTCTATAATTCTTTTTATATTTTTTTTCTTATGTTTCTTCCAATTTCAAGAAGGGCCAGAAGTGAAAGGATTAGGGATGATGAAAATTCTTGTCAGTTACACAATCTTTCTATAGTTTCTTAAAAAAAAATTCCCATCATTTCTTCCAAATTTGAAGAGAATGTGAAGGAAAATATATTCTTTTCGAGTTTGTACTTAAAAAGTTTGCGTGAGTGGGTGTGGTCGTAGAGCGAGGGCTCGCTCTCGAGGATGGGGAGTGGGGAGGCGGTGAAAGAAGGGTACCACATGGTCCACATCAATATATTAGTACATTAGCATTTTGACATCATTTTTCTTCCATCACTCTTCGAGAGATGTCCCGAATTGAAATAACTAGATGTATGCACATTAGTCTTTTCTTTCCCTACCAATTGTTCATTGTAATGCAAGAAAAACATCAAAAATTATTTTACCCCTACTATGAGTCTACAAAAGATAAGGGGAAAAAAAAGGCACAATGAACTGCCTTTGAATGCTTCTGTCCCTTGTTTCTCCGGAACAATGGGAAAATGTGCCCTTCAGAATTTCTTCAGTTATCTGAATATAATCCCTGTGCACAATTTGGATAGCAGATGAAAGGACACAAAAAAGGTCCTTGGTGGTAAAATCCAGCACATCAGGCGCACCCCTTCATCACTTTGCTGTTTCTTTCTTCTTGGCCCATATCATCACAAGCGAGAAGCCCATTAATGACATGATAACAACCTGCAATAAGTAAGAAGATCCGAGTATTCTAGTTAAGTACTCTGCAATTGTCACCAAATCTGTACAGAAATCATCTAAATCGACTTCCTTTTCTTATCTCTATTTCCCCCCAGTCAAACAGTCAACTTACCGATATAGCGGGAGGCACGCCCACTAGAGGGTCTTGGAAGAATTTATTTGCTAATGCAAGGGCCAGCAGACTGCTCTGCATACCTACAACACCAGAAGGGAGGAAAAAAGGTACACATAGGTTCAACAACATGTGTGGGGCAGTTGTAGACATATGGGATTTCACAAAGCGTGTTCAAGTCTCAGGTTCAATCACAATAGAAAAATATGTTCATCTAGGATCATAAGGATGCAAGTGCGGAAAGCTATAAACCTGTCTCATAAGATAGCGTTCTTTGAAGCGGCTTCACGTCAGGTGCTTTTTGGAAGACAAATCCAGTAAGGACATAACCGGAAATAAATGCTGACAAATGAAATGCGGTAACAAGGACCAAAACAGATATGCCGAAAGGAGATAGAACAGAGTCTATGTTAATAGCAAGGGGAGCTCCAACGCAGAGAGAAGTCACGAGTACCGATAGTGGAGGCAAAAATGGCCTAATGGCATTACTAATTCTGGGAAAGAACCTGTAGAAGTAACCCAATACAAGTTAATTTCAGAATAGATTATTATCCGTAGTGTCAGCTCAAATAGTTCGCAGTTGAAGCCAAACAAAAACTTGACAACTGAAATAATTTTCCATTGAGGAACTTTTTTAAGGACTAAAATGGTTTTCAAAATTGTAATAAAATCAAATTTTGGCAGCCAAAAAATTGAGGAGTTTGCGTTTTCCGGCCAAGCTCTTAGAGATCAATGCTCCAATTTATCCCGTTACCTGTTCAAAAGCAAGCCAGCTACAATAGGTGAAACTACAATCTGCAGAATATTGGAAACCATTCCTTTCACATCAACCGGCAACCGCTTGCCAATAAGCAAAAGCGACAACAATGGGGTAACAAAAACCGCAGAAGCAGTAGAGACTGATGTCATCACAATGCTTAGAGGAGCCATTGATGGGTCAGTCAGAAAAGTAGCATAGTTTGAAAGCTGGGCTCCACTAACGCAAGAAGCCAACATGATCCCAGCACCTGTTTCAAAGAATTCATGGGATTAAGTAGTATATTTAAGAATACTCAAAAATGGATAAGCAAATGGAGCCTTACCTAGAGAAGTTGGAAGGCCACATACTGTCATTGAGATAGTGCCAAATAAATATCCAAGAAGGGGCTTCAGAACAAACTGGCCAACATAACCAGCAAATATAGCTGCTGGTCTATTGAATGCTTCGATAAAATCTTTTTCGCTAGAGTTAACTCCTACCGCAAACATCAAAAAACCTAAAGCTGGAGCATAGTACCTAAATTTTAAATTGGTCTTAGGTATAATTTACACGGAATCAGTAAGCCCCAAAATAGTGAAGCGATTAAGCGAAGTTAACAGGCATCTATGAGTGCATTGAAGCAAGTAATGCCAAATATATTTGTGAACTATAGTTTGATAGAAAAAGAGCGGAAATGTATATGTTGATGTCTCAATTCCTAGTGGTTGCTCTGGCTCACATGAAAACATGATAAGATAACAAACTTATTCACTTTTAATCATTAATAGTTGATGAACCAACCTGCTGGTGAACCATGTGAAAGAAGGTGGATAAATAAGAGCCAAAAGTGTACTAGCAAGGACTACTTGAGGCAGTACAGAATTTGCTCTCTTCAAGATCTCCAAAAAAGAAGCCTCCTTCTGCTCAAGCATCTGATTCAGTAGACAAATAGAATGCAAAGGCTGCTTTGAGATTTCATTATAATGATGAATTTTTGGGTGCATCAACGTAAATATCCGCTTACTCAAAAATCTACAATTTCAGCATATAACAAGTATTTCCAGAGCTAAACTTTCAGCTTGACCAAATAAACAGATTAGCTTGATTATTTCGACAACTTTGAACACACATCATGTTTACGGGGTCCTCTATTCAGCTTTACATCGTGTCAATCTCACCTAATGTCTTTCTCTATGGGTCATGTGTTTGGTTTGTTGTTTTTTCATTGTTTTTCAATCACTTCAACTAATCACACTAAAACTCAAAACAAATCCATATAGATTCAAATGTCCTAGGTAGCCCGATATGAGCATCCAGTTGACTCAACTGACTTCCAATTAATATTTCATTCTATAATTTGGTTAGTCAGTTTCATAAGTGGTTTAGCACATGACCAATAATCAGATGTTTACATGAACCAGTAGACATACTTAGTGAACTTGTACAACCTATTTTTGCTCATATCAGCACTCCATCGATCTCATAAAGAAACACACGCACTTTGACTTCCATAGTCAACCCAGCCATTTTTTCACGCTTACATTTCTTTCATTTAACCATTTAAGAGGCTAAAATCATTAACCAAATGTATGTCTAATGAAAAACAAAAGTACTCCTATAATGAACCTCAAGCTTCATAATCATAGAAATGCAAACACAATCCTATTAATTTGACATTGAAAGTGTACTTGTAAGAGGCACTAAGCTCAAATTAATTCTACTATAACCATATTCGCTCCATTTCTTTTAGTAGTTGTTTTAGCTAAAATTAAAAATATATATATATATATATCAAAATAATTTTCAATTTAGGATTTCTAGACATTTTTTTATCATAATAATTTGCCCTTTTATCCTGCCAACTAACTATAATTATTAATTGTACTTGTATTTTCTACTACTAATAAAGAAATACTTCCACCGTTTCGTTTTAATTGTCTCGAAAGCAACAGTTTCCCCTTACAACATAGCACTATCATGGACAGTTAAATCGAAATAAAAGTACTATTTAATAAGGGTAAGTTAGTCGACATATGTTCTTCCTTGATATATGTGCATAAGACACATGATGGAGGGAGTACAATACAATTATAGTAATTCCAAGAAATCACAAAGGAAAAAGACCTGCATTGGTTCTGGCCCTTCTGGAGCATATTTTGGAGATGGGTCAGGATCATCCCACTCGGCCGAGAACTTCTCAGATACACGTCTACTAACAATTAATCTAGAACCCCCACCTAGAAATGCAATTGATTAAAACAGGTCAATCAGAAAGGGGGGGAAAAGAAATACAAATGCATACCCCCAAAAAAAATAACCATAGCAACACGAATAGTACTTTTACATAGGGAAACTGGGTCTACATGCATAGTTCGGATCCCTAAGCAGCTGAATTCTGCAAAAAGAATGAGAATCACAAAAACCCATTTAGAAAAAGAAAAAAAAAACAAACATAAACTTGCTCGTCCGTGTGTGTGTGTGTGTGTGTTTGAAGAAAGGGATGGAAGAAAGAAAAGAGTGCCTGAGCATTTTCGGGGGAGAGAAATAACATGTCCGCCGGAGAGAGAGGTGGTATTGCTGACGTGGGGCAGACGGATTGGCTGATGGATCTGTTGCTGAAGGAGAATCTGACTGCCTCTGCTCGGAATGGATTTCATCGTCTTCTTGCGTTGAAAACCTCTACTGTACTGAATGAAAGAAGCTCTTTACTGCGTTTTATTTTCAGACTGTAAAAAGAAAAGGTCAAAACTGTGTTTGGACTACAAGTCAACGCAGGTTTGTGATTAAAATAAGTGCGGGCGGCAAAGTTCATCGAGTGTTTATTTAGACAATAATTTCGTCTAACAATTAGGAGATACTTTTTGCTTTAGATCATCACCGGTGCGAAAATTATATGGAGTGCTGTTAGGAGTGTAGACGACGGTTATAAATTATGCATATATAAATTTAGTGTATAATTTATAACGATGATGAACATTAAGACATTTCATGAACAAATTCCACATAACGATTGTCAGTAGTGGGCTCTCCAAAGACACTTTTAGTGTCAGCTCTAAATTTTGGAGTGGGTTCTGGCTCCCCCTTTCCCAAATGCCAACTCAATGTCTCAATCCCTCCTCTCCAAAGAGCTTGCTGCAGTTAGGATCTTTTTAAGGAGCCTTACTTGTTTTATTTTTTTCTTTTTTTTTCTATTTTTTTTTTTGTATCAATTGATTTCTTGTTATTTATTTTGTTTACACTTTTTTTGAAACTTTAATTAGTAAAACATTTTAATTATTTTACTTAAATCTTTTTTACAATTCAATCACTTATGTTCATGTATATTTTTTTATAATTGTCATCTATATTTTTTCTTTCATTTCCTTTTTATTTAAACAACTTTATATTTAATAACTGCATTTTAAATATCTTTAATTAGTTTTAATGAAATCTTCTTTTATTCTTCTTCAATCCCTCACGATAACACTATATTTATGATAAAATTTTATAGTTAAATACATAAACGATACAAAATACAATACAAAACTATTAGGATAATAAAATACTAACGTACAGTATATTATTTTAATTTTATTCGTATTCATGTTTTATATATAAATTTATATATATGTAATTTTGTATTTTATTAAAAAATTAATTTATCAAACATGATAAATTATTTTAATAAATTAGTTTAAAAATAAAAAATACCAAGATTTAATAATTAAAAATAAATTTGGTTAGATTTGTATATTAGTTTATCAATTTCACGCATTGAGATTCAAATTTTGCAGAGGAGTAAGATGAACCATTGGAGTAGTTGTAGTTTGGAGAGTGATATAAATAGGATCCACTATTTAGAGAGGATGAATTTGAGGATGTGTCACGTAGGCCCTACGTAGGGGTGTAAGTTCAAACCGTGCAAACCGACGACCAAACCGATGAGTTTGGTTTGGTTTCCATTAACGACGGTTCGGTTACGGTTCGAGAAATTTCCAAACCGAACCAAACCATACCGAACCGATATCTAATGTATATGTATATTTTCATATAAATCCCGCATATTTTTTATATACTTATATATATCCCTTTTAATTTTATATATAACATAGAATAATAATATATTCTAACTTAAACTTAATTATATTATGATGAACTTATAAATTTTATAATTTTTAAGTTGTATTGTGCTAAATATTATGTAAATAAACGACATAATTGCGTAGTTTTTTAAATTTTATTATGATCATATGTTATTAATGTTAAAAATATTTTTTTAGTTTTTTATTATAAATCTTAAGTTATATTTATTTTATTTTATTTTTGCAAAATTACAAGATTTTTTTTAAACCGATAAACCGAACCAAATCAAACCGCGTTTTATCGGTTCGGTTCAGGTTTGACATTCTCCAAACCGATAGAATGCGGTTCGACTTGCAGTTTATACCCCAAACCGAACCATTGCACCCCTAGCCTACGATTTGGAGAGCAAATTTGGAGAGGACCACTGTGGATGCTCGACACTAATGTTTTTATTACAAAAATTTATAGACAAAATTATTATTACTTGATCCACCTTCTATTGGAAATTTATATGTGTTTCTTATTAAGATTTTTGGGCAAGTATGATACATTCTCTTCAAGGAAATGAGATGATGAAAAAAAAATTACTCCCTTAAATTAAGGGATTTTTTTCAAAAGAAAATCAGTTCCCTCAATCTCTCTCGTATCTCTCTATATATTCTCTCTCTCTCTCTGCTCCCTCCATCATCATATTCAGCATATGAGCGCCCCTACTCCCCCATGGAAGGCTTCCTCTTCCGGCGCCCGTCCTCTCCAATTCTCTCTCTCATCTTCAATCGCAGTCGCGAACCCAACGACGTCGTCTTCTTCTTCCTCTGCTTACTCGAGTGGGTAGAGCTCTTCCTGCTGTGCTATCGCTGGATTCGTAACTACAAATGGCTTGAATACCTTCAGCCCGGTGTCATGCTCGTCCCTCACGATGTTCATTTCATCAGTATGTAATATTCATTTACTTTAACGCTTGATTCATTTTCTTATGACATGTGTTGGGAAATTTGAAGATGGAAATAGAATAAGAACTTATTTGTGGCGTGAGAATTCACTGTCCTTAAGGTAATTTTCGCTCCTACTCAAAGAGTTTGCCAACAGAATGAATCAATGGCGAGTTACCCCCAGGATTACACAAATCGCTAAACTGTATAGATGACAATTCTATACAGTTTACTGCGAATTATCTCTACAAAAAAGATAGAAGAGAAAATAAGGAAGAACTTACTGAAAGTAAAAAAAGCGGTTATCCACACATTCAGATACTGTAGGAATTTATAATTGCAGTAGTGCCTTTTCGATTCAAATGAACCAGTGCCAGGAAGAGTCGCAACCGCTGAGGAGTTACAACTGTTCGAAACTGCCCAGGAGTTGCATTCAAAAGTAATTCGAATTTTAAAATATACAAACAGATTTGCAAAACACTAATTAAATTTCTCACACGCGCACGTGCCAA
>JAOTQG010176943.1:0-17100 GCA_025631175.1 Iris virginica | reverse complement strand
TTTTTCTCTCAATTTTTTTCTCTCACATTCAAAATATGATAGTTTTCTCGCATGTTGTATACAAATTAATAATTTTAGTACAATTCATAAGAATTAAGATATACAAACTACTAAAAGTGCATATATTAAAAAGCTTGACTATTCAAATAGGACTCTTTGGATGGAGTGGAATAATGTCTTGATTGCGCATACTAACTCTTAAGTTTAGCACTCCCTCTCTCCCAAAACAAGTGTCACTATTCCTTTTCGTGGTGTCACTAAGTAAGTGTCCAATTTGCACACCCTCCTTTTTTGGAGCTAAAAGAGAGAGTTGTTGCCACAAAATTTATTTATGTAGTCAATTCCTCATCTAAAACTGTGTGCCAAGTCAAATATGACACTTATTTAAGGACAGAGGGAGTGTATGTTTTGATCGCATAAATGGCATCTGTGTTACTTTATATGAAGTGATTATGTTTCTAACATTACACATCAAAATCAAATCACATTTGTTTCAGAAAATTGATAAATTCTAGTTATTTTAGATGTTAACAATATAATCCAAAAAATTGATCCTTATCTCACAATATGATAAGTGGTGGGGTATT
Source organism: Iris virginica (assembly GCA_025631175.1). NCBI lineage: Eukaryota > Viridiplantae > Streptophyta > Magnoliopsida > Asparagales > Iridaceae > Iris > Iris virginica. The sequence continues at coordinate 16,513 of JAOTQG010176943.1, read as the reverse complement.
ACTTACTTGGAGACGTCTGATTCATGATTTCACAAGTATGACCATGTGCAATCTTTTCCTAACAGTAAACTGTGGGACACTGCCTTCTCACCAAAGTTTTGTGTGTTTTCGACTTAAAAAGAGATTTAAGAAAGTAAACTGTGCTGTATAGGACTTTTTTAGCTTTGAATGTTCTCTTTGGGAACTTCACATATATCGACTTTAGTTATGACTTGATGTATTCTTCACGCCCCTCATGGCCTGACAGCCTGTATCTATATAATTAAAAAATAGATAATTAGAAAAAATATAAGATAGTGTGCCATACTGGATGAACTGTCGAAATATTCTTACTATATTATACTCCCCCCCGTCCCACTTGAAGGGTTACATTTCCTTTTTGGGACATCCCCCTTGACCACATTACTCCTACTTTTTGCAAGGGATACACACGAGTCACACACTTAAGGGACTTTTATGGAAATGATCCCTTAATAACCCATTTATTGATCTCCGTGCCTAGTCGAAGTATAACCCTTCAAGCGGGACGGTGGAAGTAGTACATGAAGTGAAGTTGGTATATATAGTCGATTTTCATAGAGTTTATGTTTATTTGTGGTCAACAATGTAACTAGGCTTGCTTTTGCCTATTTTCTTTCCATGTACTTCTGTTGCTAACCAATCATTACATATTAGACTTGGACCTAGTAATTGCGGACAAGCAAATGCTTTGAGTTTGCTTTTTAAATGAAATGGGATTTTCATTACACTTTTTATCAGGTTTAGTTAGTTTTATCATTCAAAAACTTTAGTAAAGGGCATTTTTGCTTCTGGATCTTCATACTAATATAGTATACTTGCATTTCAGGCGTTGGATCTTAGAAAGAAAATTAGCTTCTTCAGATGTTCCCAAAGAGGAACAGATCAATCTGATCAAGGACTTAGAGCGTAAGGAAACCGAGTTCATGCGGCTTAAAAGGCACAAGATATGTGTCGATGATTTTGAGCTTCTGACAATCATCGGGAGGGGAGCCTTTGGTGAGGTTAGAGATGCATATTGCAAATGTGAATTGCATTGTCTTATTGATCTTCCATATTAATTTTATTGTTATGCTATAGCAGTTGAACATGACTATTGATCGATTATTGAATCTAAGCGATTTCCATGTAGAACCTCCTTGCCCTAATTTTACTCTTAACAATTAAGTTATCTCGGCCATTTGTTACAAAATTATAGTTGCTTTTGAAGTATAATGGATAGATAGTAAAAGGTAAGGCTCTCTACATCTCACCTCCCCTAGACCCTGTGTGAGCGGGAGCTTTCTGCACTGGGCTCGACCTTTATCCCAAACTATCTGGAGAAGAGAAATCAAGCTGAAAGACAAAAATGCTCACGATGGCATTAATTGCTTTTGCTATTCTCATCAATTTCTAAATCTGTTTATCTTGATGTCTTATGTTGGGCAAACCGCGATATTATTCAAAGTCCTAAATAAAGACGCATTTTCCATATATGCTATATTTATATTTCCTGATTACATCTTGTATTTGACATATTGTTATTGCTGATCCTATAGGCAGTATTATCAAGTACCTAATAACATATGCCCTTTCGATTATAAATACCTAATTACTACCGCATATGGCGAGGCCAATATTGTACACAAGTTTTATTCCCATTATGTGAACATGTGCTGTGTAAGGGGAGAATATCATGCATCCAGGGTAAGTCGACATGCCCCGTAAGACAAACAAAAATGAGAAATAAGAATCTTAGCCATAGGCAGACTCCAGAATTTAAAACGTGAGTAACCTAATGGAAATACATCTTTAGACATCTATAAAACTTGCCATGTCTATTTTCCAGTACAATGCGGAAGCATCACAAATACAGAATACTCCACTATGATTATGGAGAGATCCAAAGGCCTAAATGTTTGCAATAGTTAGCACACCACTATTTGGCTGTATGCTTGTTGGAAAGGGGGAGAAAAAGGGATTCTAGCATCTCATCTTTCTTTTAAGTGCTTGCGGATTAGGTGGTTTTCTAGGTACCTTGATTTGGTATGTAACCAAACCTTGACGAAATTTGGTTAATTTATTGGTCTTGGGTGAAGCGATGTCCTATTTTTGTGTCTCTACACATTTCAACAAAACGGACACTTCTATTTGTATGTAATATGGCATGTCTTCCAAATCATATGGATGATTTTGATTCTACACCAAAATTAGGTTCCCCGTCTATTGTGTTTGTAACAATATATTTCCAGTTGGTACACTGTTTTGCAAATCAAACCATTTACATCCAATTCGCAAGTTTTATGAAATTTAAATAAAAGAAAAAGGATAAATCTTTGTCTCCAATTGATAGCTGAAGTCACGCTCCAAGTGAAATGTTGCCATCTGTTAGGAGTGTTTGGCCCTGAAAGGACATTATGAGTCAAGTTATCTGTAACTTGCTACTGTGATATCCCTTATCCCACATTGGGTAGGAATGGGAAATTAGTGTGCCTTTTTAGTGGCTCCCCTACTGCCACCAAGCACCAATTGGTACTTATCCATGGTATTTTGCATGGCTTGTGGTAGGCCTTGTTGACCCACGTGCTCGGTGGGTTAGTGGGTGGGCGACATAGTGGACCGGGTTTTCGGACTGCAGACTTATGGTGTATGGAAGATGAACATGTTACAAAACTTTTCAGGATTCATCTATACTGTTGTTTCCTGTATTCCATTGACTAAGCTCATTCCATACTTGATCCAACAATTGACTAAGCACAAACCATATGTAAAGTTACCTGCAGTACATAAGTGGGCATAAGGATATAAAGCGTGCGAGTCCGAGAAGGGAAGCTGCCATTTCCTAAAACGTCTTAAAAATCCATCTAGTATTCAATAATGAATAGTGAATTTAAAATGCAGCTGGAGAAAGTTGGAATCTGCTATGGATTTTTTTATCCCCATTCCTTGGAAGGTAATTCACTGATTTGATTTTAAGAATAATGGAAGATAGGAAAATAGTAAGGGGGAGAAAGAAAAAGGATATATGAAAGGAGAACTTGTAAAGAACATTTAAGATGCCCTCCTTGGTAATTCTGTTTGGTAATTTGGCTGGGTGAAATCTGTCAATCTCTGATTTTGCAGTTCTTCTTTTGGTTGATGATACCTTTTCTGTCTATAATCGTGACATCTTTGGGTGTTTTAGTGAAATTTATGTTAAAAACTTTAATGCTTTAGAAGCATTGTCGCACGTAATACTTTTTTGCTACCAAACAAAGATGGTGAGCAAGAAAGTCATGCATTCCAGATGCTTTGATTTTTGTCATTTGACAATCTTGATTATTTACTTCAGTTTACTTGTCTATGTCCCTTTGACTAAATACAACTGCATGGGATTGCTTGTCGTATTACTGGCAGAACGTTGACTCCCATGTTACTGTTATTTCCTAATGCTTTAAGGCCATGGTATATCTTTGCAGGTACGCCTCTGCCGAGAGAAGAAATCTGGCAACATCTATGCCATGAAAAAGTTGAAGAAATCTGAAATGGTTATGAGAGGACAGGTACTACACTTTGCAGTCAAAATCTGAGCCTCGTACCTTTGTGTCTTCTTCATTCTTCTATTAGTGGTTAATTGATGGATGTTATTATCAACTTTGTTCACGTGGAAACAATTTCTGGTCAATGAGCTATCTGTTTATTATGATAATTAGCACCGATGAACTGACACCAGATTTGCAGTCATTTTGCCGACTTCTGATTCACTTTGATGGCCTAATAGGTATAATTCCTGACACAATGACCTTTATTAAAAGGTGGTCAGCTGTGATTGGATTTTGGGCCTGTGCAAACATTAGTCACAGTATGCTGCGTTGCAGTAGGGGATGAACTTCAGACATCAGTGGCGATGTCAAGGAGAAGTGTTCACGTGGCTTACTCATGAAAGAGCTTAGTAGAGTCTCTTATAGGTTGGCTGTCAAGGGAGGAAGATATTAAATATTGTCATGCAAGGGTCAGTTTTCTTTTTTGGTTTGTGAAGTTAAAGAGAGCCAAATGTGGCAAAAGCCATGTAACCAGGTTGCCTCTAGGGGTGTGCAAATAAACATCAAAAACCACCCGCACCCCCCGATGGGAAAAATGAAATGGTGCAAGATAGAACTGCATAGTCTTTTGTCCGGTTTGGTTCGTGTGAGTAAAGAAAACCAAAATTTTCAGTTCAAAGTGAGGTTCCAAATGATAGAATCAGTTTTGTTTGGACCAAAATGAACAAAAGTTGAAACAATTTTTTTGGGGGAGGGGGAGTGTTGGGGAAGAGATATTTGTTTATCTCTAATTTCCTAAACACAACTCCTCTGATCTTCTTGGCAATGTGTCCCGCTATAATCACCCAACTCTTCATTCATTCACTGTTTCTCTCTACAACCTTAATCTCTCACTTAGATTTCCTAATCCCTAGGTGCCTAAATATTCCTCTCTTCTGCTTCTCCAAAGTGAAATCACGATATCTGCTGTCACATCTATTCCTCCATCCAAATACTCTCATTGTAGTTCAGATTGTCTGCTCTCTCTCTCTCTCTCTCTCTCTCTCTCTCTCTCTCTCTCTCTCTCTCTTCTTAGCTGCATGGTGAAGTCTCAGTTCTCAATCAGTGGACTTTCCTTCATCTTAAACACGTTTTAAGCTAGAGAACACCTCTCCCACTTGGGTATTTAAATGCAATTGTTTATTTCTGAGAATGTTCCTGATATTGATATTCTAATTCTGGCATTGTAAGCTTGTATCCTCCATCAAATTGTATGGATATTCAAAGCTGCCTTCATGTGTAAATTGCTAAAACTTCCATCCATACTTTCTTTAAAGTCTTATACCTGAAGTAATGTCGGGTTATCTGGAGACTTACCTACTAGATAACAAAACTAGGGAGCGAATTGTAAGTTTTAGCTCCAAATCACTTCGGCTGCTTACCATCTTGTTTATGCATTTAAACTTTTCTAATTAGAATATCTGCGGTACCATTAGAGTACCTTCTATCTTGACTGAAAACTTGTTTACACTCGTTAGAGTTGGTTTTATTCAGTAGTTTAGGGATTGCATGAGAATTCCGCTCTTACACATTTGACTAATGTTCTGCTTGTCCTTGTTAGGCTGTCTCCAAGTGGCACATATTGTGAAGTCCCTTCTTTACTTATGTTAGAATTAGTGGCTCCATTCTCTCACTTTTAAAAATGACTTTTCTATTCACAGGTGGAACATGTTAGAGCTGAGAGAAACTTGCTGGCAGAAGTGGCCAGTCACTGCATAGTAAAGCTATATTACTCTTTTCAAGACACCGAGTACTTATACCTGATTATGGAATATCTGCCTGGTGGTGACATGATGACTCTGTTAATGAGAGAAGACACTCTAACCGAAAGTGTAGCTAAATTTTATATAGCTCAAAGTGTCCTGGCAATAGAGTCCATTCACAAGCATAACTACATTCACAGGTTAGTGTCAAACTCCTAATGATATTGTAGTGAAATAGCGCATTAAGGTTGAATCCATTGGATTCTGTAGTTGTGTGTGGTAATGGAATTCACTAACTTATTCATATCGTTTTTCAGAGATATTAAACCGGACAACCTTCTCCTTGACAAAAATGGTCACATGAAGCTCTCAGATTTTGGTCTTTGCAAGCCACTTGACTGTAGAACTCTATCTACACTGAATGAAAATGAACCCATGGAGGACGAGAACTCAATGGAACCGATGGATATTGATGGTCGTTTCCCCGATTCGAATAATGGCAGTAGATGGAGGAGTGCTCATGAACAGCTTCAGCACTGGCAGATGAACAGGAGAAAGTTGGTATGCTGTCAAATTACAAAAATCAATATGAAAATGTTTTTATTTCCATATCGTTAGAGTCCCTCTTTAGTTCTGTTCATGATTCTCTCTCTCTCCCCCCCCCCTCTCCCTCTATCCACTTCACTCTTCCTTTTGGGTGTATTTCTTACACGTTAAAATGGGAAGAGAGGCGTTAGATTAATACAGTCAAAAAACGGAACCGCTGCATTACTCTTGCCTGGCTTGCAGGCTGTACTTGAATTATAGCTTCGGATGACTTCTTTGATGCTCATCTGCTTGTTTGGAATAGGGTTATTCAATCTCAATAATAATTTAATCTTCAATCCAGGAAAGAAATAGTTTGTATGGTAGTTTGATTTAGTTTGTCCTGAACTGGTTAACTTGTAACAACTTAGGTATATTTGATTACTTAATAGTTTTTATTTTTTTCTTGGTTGTTTTGGTTTTGATTTTGTGATGAATATGATAAAAGTAAAATAGAGAAAGAGAGAAATTGGTGACCACATAGGTACGAAGAGAGATCAAGAGAGAAAGAACAGATATGCTGACTCGTCAGGGAAAAGTTAGAGATATAGTTAATTTACAGGACTGAAGAGAGGAAAATAAAAAATAATTTGCAGCATTGCTAGTGACGCATTTCCTAAAAGATAACTAAGAATGTCTCCATATCACATATGTTCCTAGCAGAGTTCCAAATGATTGTTTGCTGTCCTTTCTCGATATGAAATATAGCTGTATTAAGAAACGTCCTATATAACACATAAATAATTATACATTCACTTAAATATACACCTTCAAAATAGTTTTAGGCCTTTTGGCTTGATCCTTAATTCTATTGACCTATTTACAACTGTTATTTAGAATACAAAGAGCCTGTGTGAAGTAGTAATTAATATGAACCAGAAAGAGTGATGTTTTTGTTGGTTTTTCCATACGGGGAAAGAAGCACAAGTTTATTATATAATGCGAAACAGGCCCTTCAAATATGTAATTCTGCCAATAAGTTCTAGGTTCTCTTCGCACTATAGATTTTCTGATTACGTTTGGAAATTGATATTCTTTGGATTGGAATTTTGAAATACTATAACTCTTTGTTTTTACACATGAAAAGACGTTGATTTTTTCATATTTTGGTTAAAAAGGCATTTTCAACGGTGGGCACACCAGACTACATTGCTCCTGAAGTTTTGTTGAAGAAAGGATACGGAATGGAGTGTGACTGGTTAGTTTATGTTTCTTGTCTGATTAATTATGATTATGCATTCTAACTTTGCTACTATTCATTGTATTAAAATGTTGCAGAGATGTTATATCCTTGTACGACTCTATGCCTCACTGGGATCTATGTTTTGCTTTTGGCTTGGTTATTTACTGCCCTTTTTCTCTTTGGTGTGTGGGGGGGGGGGTGTTAGGGGATATCAGGGGTACTAATTATGGAAAAAAGTCTCCCACATGTCATTGCTATCAAAAGGACTGTTACCTTAGGAGAAGCAAGAAGCTTGAGTTGTAGTTCATTTACCTTGTTGAGGTTGATCCCATGAGCAGGCACATACACTTTTTAAATTGGAAAAAGTCTGAATAGAGCATTTGATGGTATTTTGCACTGTTGATAGATTAGATTTTGAAGGGAACTTGATACTGGGCCTTCCTTCTGAATGAACATCCTGGGATTTTCTGGAAGCAGTTGCTGAGGAGGCAGTAGCTATTAGCTACTGTGATGCCAATTTCTAGAGAGTGTCAACCAAGATAATATTTGGACCATTCTACATAGGAAACTTTAGCCATACCATGTTCTTGGGTTGTGCTGATAATGCCGGCCCAAGTAAGGAGACTTGTCCTTTGAGTATGAGTGAATGGAAAGGAAGGAGTGAGAAAATGAAGTATGTATCACCAGATCATGTATTTCATCCAGGAGCTGTGAATGAGGTATTTTCCATTCTCTCCATCTTGGTTGTTGCTAATCATAGAGGAAGCGACATAGCTCTGCTGCTGATTATATAGGAGGATAAAGCAAAAAGTTCACTGCTAATGTTCACATTCAGGGTTGGCCTATGGGACTGAGTGGGTTGCGGCTATTCTTTTGGTTGGAAGGATTGATTGTTATAGAGAAGGGAAAGTATCTGGAGATTCTGTCGAGGGCTTGAACTCCACTTACATAAGCTTGAATCTTTGATTATGCTCCTACCTAAAGGAATCATGGATCTGACCCCACGAGCCCCCTTCTGAGGATTTTCTCGCGAGTGTCCATGCTTTTCTTAAATCCAAGTAATCTTTTTGTAGGCACTTGTCTCACGCATTTGAAGGATGGTTAGCAATCCCATGTCCATTTATTTTGTTTTTTTCCCTCAGATAATATTCCTCATCTAATATTCTTGGTGCATTATGTTTCATTCATCCGATAGATGTACATAGCCCTCTTTGGAGGCATAGTTGCTGTACTTACTGAAATAGTGTATATTGCAGCACTTGTATTCTATGGAAATCAGGTAATGTTTAGCTCTTGTGTCATATATGTGTGTACTTCTGTTAGTACCTTGTGCTGTCAGGGACTCTGATTATGTTAAGTCAGTTATGTGTATGTCTTAGGTCCTCAGCCGAGACTCAGAAGAAAACTGGAAATTGTTTTGTTACTATAGTCAGCTAATGAGTGTTTTGGAATCATTTGATATTACTCCCTCCGTACCAAAGTAAGTGTCCCTTTTTCCTTTTTGGATGTTCCAAACTAATATGGAAGCTTTCCTCTTTGGATGCCCAAATTTAAATTGTAGCCACAAATCCTATTTGGACTCACAATCAACCCTTTTAAATCACACATCCATAAAGTCAACTTTTTCCCTAAAATTTATGTGCAAGCCAGTTGGATCACTTATTTTGGAACGGAGGGAGATAAGCTTTTAATATTTGGGTTTCAAGTGTTTTACAGTTATTCATTTGTTATCTTACCGATGCCCTTCATGCAGGTGGTCATTAGGCGCAATAATGTATGAGATGCTTGTTGGCTACCCCCCATTTTATTCGGACGATCCTATGACCACATGCCGAAAGGTGTCATACTCCAGATTTTTTTTTTTTCAATTTGATATTTTCTCTTCGTCTTGATAATTTAGCTTTTACATAATCTACACATTACTTCAGGTATAGATGTCATTTTGAATTTATCCAAAGTATTAGACTCACCTGGTTACTAAAATCTGGAAGTTGCATCCCTCCCAAGTTCTTATGGTGGCCCGTAGTTCCATCTTGATTCTGTCGAAGTATATTTTTCATCCATGTGCGGTATATCTTTTCTCCAGAGAAGACCCTTGCAATATCCAGACAAAGGAAATGATTGATCCTGTAGACGTCAAGTGATTGTTGATGCAATTTCATGCAGAGAAGTACAAAAGAATGTGCCCAGAATTTTATGTTGTTAAGTGTGCTGGTGCAAATGGGTTAGCTGCGCTGCCGTTGTCTTGGGCTTTACACTCCTCCCTGGTCCATGGTCAATCCCGAGTATTAATTGTATACTGGGTTGCCGGCATTGAAATCCATGTGTTTCAGCATACAGTGTTACTGCTTTATTTTCTACTAAGCCAAATTACTGATGGTAGACTTTTAATATCTTACGTCGATTGTGCCCAATTCTGGCTTCTCTTAGCCATTCTCATATGCATATACCAGTTAATACCTCCTTAAGTTGTTGCCATGCCTAGAAGAATAGAATAAGTAAAATTGTTGTTTGTACGGCCATTCTGTTGGTTAGCCATATGACACTTTTCATACTAAAGTTACATCTTGCATACTACTCCCTCCGTTTCACAATAGTTGACCTCTTGGAAATAAGAAATTGTTTCAAAATAGTTGATGTTTTAAACACTTTTGCTACACTTTTCCTAAATTGCCCTCTCATCTCAATTCAAGACTAAGAACAATTGATGTCTCAAAAGTTAATGAGAGAAGAATTTGAAGAGACTTGAGAGGGCAAAAATGGAAATTAGGAGATGCTTAATGCACTCCTTGATTATTGAAATCAAACCTTAAACATCAACTATTGTGAAACAGAGGGAGTAATTTATTTCTGAAATGATATTTTGAAGTTATATTAGTTGTTTTCTCCATCTGGTGGGTCTGCCAAAGACAGTCTTTCCTGATGCCATGTTTTTATAATGACATTCAGATTGTTCATTGGAGAAATCATCTAAAATTTCCGGAGGACGCAAAGTTGTCAGTTGAGTCAAAGGATCTCATTTGTAGATTACTATGTGATGTTGACCATAGATTGGGTACAGGTGGACCTGACCAGATTAAGGTACTTAATCAATTACATTTATTTGATCTTTACACTTCTTGACTTCAATGATCCTTATTATTATTATTATTATTATTATTATTATTATTGTTGTTGTTGTTGTCCTTGTTGTTGTTGTTGTTGTTGTTGTTGTTGTTGTTCTCCTTGTTAACTTTTATCCATTTGTTCAATTTTGCTCAGGCTCATCCTTGGTTTAAGGATATTGTATGGGATAAGCTGTATGAAATGGACGCTGCATTTAAACCAGAAGTCAACGGGGAGTTAGATACCCAAAATTTTATGAAGTTTGATGAAGTATCTCTTTCCAAAATCCTTCATTATGTTTATATTATTCTCTATTACAATAATGACTGTTGTTTTCTAGATAACCTGTTTCTTATAACTAATGCGTTCAACTTATTATTATCAGATGAACCCTCCAACTCCAGCAAGAACTGGTTCTGGACCCTCAAGGAAGGTGTGCCACTCTTTTTGTGAATATGTCCAATTTTGCATTCAGAAATGTGGGATCATTAACTGTTTGTACTTGCTGGAAAACTTTATTCCTATTATTTGCAGAAGAAATAACATATATATTCTATGCATAAACTAAAATATTGTCTGGATAAGGAGAAATGGAGGGGAGGAAAGGTGAAATTATATGGCATCTCTGAACACTTGTATATTGAGATTCCTCAAATCTAGGTGGTGAATCGCTCGGCTCTTGTGAACTTTGAAATGGCAAATATTTATGCCTCATAAAATTCAACACAACTTGGCCTTTGTCCCAGTCAGTTGGGATCGCTAACTACAATCCTTTTCCGCCTTTTCTACTGTTCAAGACAAGTACATCAAGTAGGCCACCTTCCTTCATATCCTTCATTGTTATGGACGTTCATGTTAGAGTTGGTCTTTCCCTACCTCTAGCTTGGTTGAGATTGATACTATCATACTTCCTAACAGGTGCATTAGGAGGCCTATGCTGTATGTGACCAAACCATCTTAAGCAATCTCTCATGTTTTCTACTACAGGGCCACTATTTTTTGTCTCAAGAATTTGATTATTACACAACATATTTTTCCAACTTTTATCACATGGACATCTTGGCATTGGCATGTCAGCAATGCTCATCTTGTGAACACGTTTTTTCTTCTTAGTCCAATCCAAGACTCAAGTTGCATAGAGTATAACTGAATCTAACAGCTGTCCGATGAACTTTCCTCTCAACTTGACTGGTATACGTGGTTCGCATGATTGCATCACACCACAGATCAACCTTTTAATTTTAACCATCCTGATTTTATTCCAAGACTAACATCATCATTCTACTTCCCCCCGATTGATAAACAATTGATCCTAACTATCGGAAATTGTTCCTTTTCTGGTACTCCCTAATATTCATTCTATCGGTGAAGTTGCATTCCATATATATAATCATGCTGCATGATAAGGAGCTATTTATGCTGTATCAAAAAGTAATAGATATATAAATAAATAGAGAACTATATGCTGTATAGTTAATTTGGATTAAAGTTTTCAACTTCACCTTGGCACCATGCGTACATCTACTTTAGGTCACAAACAGAACTGATATATTAGAAGCTTGATGCAACAATGAGGTTGCTTGATGTGATTACTGGCTCAAACTACCTAAGTAGCTTTCGTACATATTAATTAAAATGGTAAAGATGGAATATAATAAGTGGTCCTTTTTTACCAAGATTATGCTTCAAATAGATGCCCTTTCTCTCTTCCATTGTTCTCTGTTTTTCTGTTTCTGCTTGGTCATGGTCATGGTCATGGTCATGGTGGGGTTTGGAAGGAATGGCTTAGTTCTGTTGCAAAAAAAACTTGCCCCACAACCATTTAATAAAAGAAAAAAGAAAGAAAATAGAGGATAGTAATGTATCATCGTCCTGCTGATTTAATATAGAACTAGAGAAGGAACAGGTACTTATTTCTGGAATGTGCTGTATATAGTTCTAAAAAGTGTAAGAGCCCACGCAAATCAACCTAGCTTTTGTGCCAATATTTAGCCTCAGGCCTGGTAAATCCTGCTCCATCAGTAATTAAATTTTCTGTGTGACAAGTAATGTGAAAGTAAATCTAGAGTCGTTGATGCTTCTTGAGAATATTTCCACTGCTATTTGAAATACTGGGATTTCATATTTTGTTCCATCTCCATTCACTGCCTTTTCCTTTGGCACTTATTTGTTGGTCTAGCTTGAATTTTCTGATTAGTGCTACTCATGTAACATGTTTGCCTGCTACAACATTTATCCATTTATCTGGAAAAGCATATGAACCTTGTCTACATGTAACTTCATGACAGATGCTTCTGACTCCCAAAGATTTGAGTTTCGTGGGCTATACATATAAGAACTTTGATGCTGTCAAGGCACTACGTTATTCGCGTGGTAAGTAATGTGTTTGTCAGGCACTTCTCGTTGATTTCTGTTCTTCAAGGTGTCCATCTTCTCGTCATAGAAATAATAGCATTAACACGTGCTGTGCCACCCTATGACTAATATGGCCTCACCACTCTTGTTTTTCAGTTCATGTCCGTTGCACTTTTTATAAATTAAGCAATTGATGCGAACATGAAAATGTGAAATTGGGGGTTCTGGCGATATAACATGTTTATATTTGAAATAGTGGATTTCTTACACTCTTTTGTTTGATATGTTCTACGAGTATTACTCATATATGTAAAATGACATTCCCTTTCGTTCATGATGAGTATCTTGTATTTGTCATAATGATGAACAGAAATGGACAGTCATTTTGGATCCATGTGAGTAATTATTAGCAAACAGGAGTTCCAAGTTCAACCTGTGCAGGCTCTGATGTATACACCAGAATAGGAACCTCACAGGCTTAGAAGGGTTAGCTTTAGCAACCGTTATTGTGTTAGGAATACTGCCGATGGGACATCTTTTCAATAGTGAATTGTTAACAAGTGGTCCGGAGGCGCTTATGGGCATGACCAGAAGCCCTATTGACCAATCTATTTCTTCCATAAATCCAGATTAATGATTTTATTTCTGTTCCAATAGTCCGGATTGACTAAAGAATTGACATTCCCTTTTCATCTGATTTTACGGGCCTTTTTTACTCTCTTTCTCTCTTATCCACATCCTCATTCACACCCCAGCTATGACTGAACCGACTCCCGTTACCAATCCAGGGGATGTACCACCAGAGCAGGTCCCGCCGCGCGCAGGAGGAGGTGGTGAACGACAAGCGCAGCCAAGTGTCTACGAGTTAGTGTTCTCAGACGACAAGGTCAAGGAGTACGTAAGTAGAGCTCGAGCGTTGCGAGCAAGCACCACCCCTGAGATCCTAACTGAAGCGGATGAAGAAGCTCAGACAGTGAACATCGACTACCTTAGAGCCATAGTCAACACTGCCATCAATGGATCCGTAGAGCTGTCTAAGCAAACGGTAAATGTGGCATGGTTGTCGAGTTCTCAGAGGCTCAAGATCCCTAGCTTACTTGTGATGAACCCTTTGGAACCGAATGATGGAGATTTGCCCATGCCTGCGTCTAAACAGGAGACCTACTGGCGACTTGTAGCGTGTAACTACTACGCATCTGCAGCATTACTTGCTATTGGAGCTACTGACGAAGAGATACGTGACATGATTAATGCTGTCGAGCCTCTACCTGCTGCTGCTCGTGTGTTTCCTCCTGACTGGAACAATGCCAAATACCGAGCTCTACGAGATGGTAATGATCACGGAAGCGAGAACGTTGAGATTACTTGGACTAAGATAAGCGCTATAATGGGGTTCAACATAGATGTGCGCGACACTGGAAGACTACTGATGACCGACTGCCAAGTGAGAGACAGCGACTGGGCTCAGGCTCACGATAACGCCGTTACTAGGATTGCTGTGAAGATGCGCGCTCGGACACTGCTGAACATAGCTGCGCTGAATCTAGAAGCATGTGGTGGCTTTGAGCTAGCAGCTTGGGTACGCGCGTATGGACTGGCATGTGGGATATGGCGACACGCGACATGCGCAGCATCACATGAGTACACTTTCACTGGAAAGCACCCCACTGAGGCGCAAGTTAACAGGGTGAATACGTACCAACTGAAGGATAATCTGAACATTCACACTCTGGCACTGAACGTTATCGCGATGTTTGGCTTATTCCACCTCAATAAGGATCACACTTACAGTTCTTCAGATGACAACATGAAGCGAATTGGCGTCTCGTATATGCGTACTCTGCGGACACTTATCTCCAATGAGATCATGGATGAAATCATATTGCACCCGGAAGAGATATGTCGAACAGCAGTACAACCCTTTGGATTGGCAGCGCCTTACTGGACCGCGAGACTAATGTCGCACTATGGTCTACTATCCTCGCCGTTGGGCATTCGCATCGATGCTTCACCGCCACCTGTGCAGCGGATTATGATCGTGAGGGCAGCAGCAAACGAATGGCGCAACTTGCCTGTGAGAATCAACTTAGTAGCCCTGTATGCCCCTGAACTAGCGGAGATCGATGGCGAGATTGCTAGGATTCGAGCCGACCCACCTGCATATTCTCATCTGTACTATCTGTATGGTCGAACTGCACGAACCCCCGTAACAGATAAGGCACTCGTAGCTGCAAATGTGATGATGCCTAATGTTGCAGGGTTTGCACACGCAGTTCATACGAAGGACGAAAAGACCAAGGATGGAATTGCACTGGCGTCGAGTTTGGACAACGTCAAGCGGGATAGTGCGATCATGGTTGAGACATACAAACAGCTGTGGGAGAAGTACATTCAGGATGTGGATAAGCAGGGATTGATAGAGTTCACTCGCCAGTCAATTGACATTATCAAGGCGAGGGCAGGCCAGCAGTAGGAGGCGGCAGCTCGAGGCAACTGATCTGAACCGTAGATTGCTCGAGTGCCCGCATGGTGATGTACAAATGTAGTTCGGTGGAACGGCCAGACTTCGCGTGCCGGGAAAGCAACAAGTTTGTACACATCGAATGCGTAGAGGGTCTCACTGCGGTCTGCGGTGATGTGATGGTTGCCGAGAGCCGCCAGAGGAACAGTGGATGGAAGATCAGATCGACTCAGTTAGGAGTATTTTTGGGCACATTTGACAGTAGGATTTTTGCTGCACAGGGAACCGTTCGGGTCCCGCATGTGACTAGCACATGCGTTTGCTTCACTACCTTTTTCACAGCTTGCGTTTTCACTTATAATTTAAAAAAAAAAAAAAAAAGTTGCACCTTGCCTTCTTGGAAGTGTACCTTTTAGAAAGTTCAAATTGTTTGGGATATGTTGCATGAGAGTTAGGCACCATAAAAATTTGCCAATAACATCTATCTTGTTTCCTCTTTCCATCCGAAAAAGTCCTACTTGAATGTCAAATGTTTTATGGATACTTTTGAATTTCTATATTGCCGCATACATATTGCTCTAACATCTATCTTGTTTCCTCTTTCCATCCCATAGAAAGAGTCCTACTTGAATGTCAAATGTTTTATGGATACTTTTTGAATTTCTATATGGCCATCGCCGTGCAATTTTGCGCCCACCACCAACAGCAACTATGTTCATTTAGGCGCATCCCCAAAATAACCAGTTCTCCTACGTGATATAACCCAATCCCTTCTCCCTCACCTCTAACTTCCCATGCCGATCTATTCCTCTCAAATCATGATTACCGGACACTAGCATTAGGAAGATCGGATTCCATCATTCCACTTATTCCAGAGATTGGTTAGTGCTAGGGTGCTGGTTTGCTTCTTGATAGTACAAAAATTGGAGTTTACTTGTTGGTTTAGGGTTTGAATTGGTTTCAGAATTGGATCTTATCCATGAAATGGGCTGATGGGAAGCTCTGTCCTTTCTTGAAGGTACAGAAATAGATGGAGCTGGCATCCTCAAGTGCCAATTCCACAAGGGATTTAATTAAGGGTGACTTTGCATTATAAGTGGGACTCGTCCTCTAGGACAACTAAAATTGAAAGCAAGACATCTTCTTAGACAAACTGATAGGGAGGAGGGGTGGGGGGTCTCTTTTCATGGAATGAAGGGCATATTTGATCTTACTTCTCATGTAGGTTTCATTTCTCTTCTTGTAATTAACAAGTTGTGAGATTTACTTTTACCTGTTAGCATATGATTCTAATATCTTTCAAGGGAGTTTGAGCTATAGTTAAGTTTCGCATGGCTTCTGTGACAATGTAAGACTTGCAAATAACTATTGCATACCATTAACATCTTTCTTCAAGAAAATGAAAATGAAAAAGTTTTCCAACTTTTTAGATCATTGGTTCATGTTTTTATATTGTTAATTCATATGCTCGTGTAGCCTGTTAAGTGGTAAAAAGATGTTATCATCATTAATGTCCTTTAAATTCTTACAGAACTTATGCGGGGTGAATCTCCAGAACTTCCTT
>JAOTQG010176832.1:0-17101 GCA_025631175.1 Iris virginica | reverse complement strand
ATAGTTCCTCTCGTGAGTCTTCAACTGTCGGGAGGCATAAGCAATCACTTTCCCATGTTGCATCAAAACACATCCCAATCCGCGATAGGAAGCATCACTATATATCACAACTAGGAACCATGAAATTTATACTGTGAACCGTGAATTTATTTTTACAACTGTGAACCATGAAATTAGTACTGTGAACCATAAAATCTATTTTTTCTTTACAAATTGAATATCATGATTCACAATATTAATTTCGTGATTCACAGTTGTACAATACTTAGTTCATGCTATTTTAACTGCAAAATTGAATTTTGTGGTTCACGATATTGATTTCATAGTTTACAGTTATAAATTTCACGTTTCAAAGTTTTAATTTTATGGTTCACAGTTGTAAATTTTATGGTTCACAATTTTAATTTCATGGTTCACAGTTGTAAATTTTTCATGGTTATTAGTTATAAATTTCATGGTTCACAATTTTAATTTAATGGTTCAAAGTTATAAATTTCATGATTCACAGTTGTAAATTCCATGGTTCACGATATTGATTTCATAACTTACAGTTTTAATTTCATGGTTCACAGTTGTAAGTTTTATGGTTCAAAATTGTAAATTTCATGGTTTACAATTGTAAATTTCATGGTTCACTATATTAATTTCATGGTTCACAGTTTTAATTTCATGATTGGAAGTTTTAAATTTCATGATTAACAGCTGTAAGTTTTATGGTTCACGATATTGATTTCATGGTTCATAGTTGTAAATATCATGATTCACAGTTGTAAATTTCATGGTTTTCTCGATATTGATTTCAATATTGATTTCATAGTTCACAATTTTAATTTTCATGGTTTACAATTGTAAATTTCATGGTTCAAAGTTTTAATTTCATGGTTCACAGTTGTAAATTTCAAGATTCACAGTTATAAATTTCATAGTTCACAGTTCGGCGAAAAATTTATTCGAAATATATTCTTCATGGATCTTGTTTAAAAGATAATTTAATTTAAAACAAGAATTCACAATTTGATTTTAATTTTAAATTTTAGATCATGAGATATAAATATTTAAAAGAGATGGTGAAAACAAAAAATAACTACATTTATTATTGACTTTTTGTAAATATGGTTTGCATCCTTCTGCGATTACATTTTACAAGTAAATGCTCCCTGATTTTTGTATGAAATTACTATTATATTATATACCACCGTACATTTTGTATGAAGTTATTGTTATATTATTTACGAACCTGTTGTATCTTAGTATATTTTTGTTATATTTTAATTGATTTTCTTCAAAAAATTCTTGTGTTGTATCTTTATTTTGTAAAATACAAACATATAATTAACATACAACAAAAAAGTACTAAGATATAACTGGTTCGTTCGATTTGTATAAAAAAGTGATTTGTAGCGAATAAAGTCCCCATAAATAATCAAAATCAAATAAAAAACCACTTCTCCCAAATCAGCGGATAGTGACTTGGTAATGCTTTTTATCAATTTTAAATTAATACAAATGTTGTAATTAATTTCTTAAAACAAGCACAAACAAATAAGGTTGTGTTTAACATATTGATCTTTACGTATTTTTTTTTGATAAAAAGATATATTTATTTTTGTATTTATTGGGTTGGTTATCTAAATACAAACTTAATTTTTTTTTTCTCATATCCTACTATTTTGAAAATAAGTGTTCATTTTTTTATTTAAAAATACGATAAGTGTTTATGTTCATAAATATTATTTAAATTTATTTTTTATTTGATTATATTTAAAAATTTATTTTAAAAATAGATAAAAAAAACACTTTATTAAATTGAAAAAAAGGGACTAATAATTAAAGTAAGGAAAACAACAACAGATGAAAGAATTACACCAAAATATCCATGATATACTACAAATAATAAACTAATATATAAACTTAAAAAAAAAAAAAAAAAAAAAAACACAGTTATCAAGAGAAGAGGTGATCAGGCTTGGCGCGAGGCCCATCCTAACCTGACCTCCATGAACGTCACCTGGGCCCCACCCACTTTACCCGCATATAGAAAGGGTAAATTAGTCCATACGAACGCCGGCGAAATTTCGTGGACTGCTAAAACGAGATAAATCCTCAAACCCGTCCTCTTTGACCGGACCGCTCTCTCTCTCTCTCTCTAGACAGACAGCGGGGGATTCGACAATCGTCTCTCCCTACCCAACTCCACCCATGGACAACAACAATTCTCAGCCTTCAGGTTCAAGCCCTAACCTCGATTTTGTTTTTCGCAAATATCTCACTATTTTTTTTTTCATTTTGAGTTGTTGATTATTCTGGGGTTTTAGTTGTTTAATCTGTTTTTGATCGCATGAAATTGTCCTTCTTCGATGGGTAGGGGAAAAATTTGAACTTTGAAACTCCGAAAATTCCACCTTCTGTTTCTTGATTGTAGTTTGTTAATTGGGAGCTTGCTGCAGTTTTATTGCTTTTGATTGTTTTGTCCGAAATCGGGATTGTTTTAAATCTAAAACCTTTTAAATACCCAATTTCTCTGTGTTTGAGGGTCTTTTTCTCTTGATCTGGTCTTAATTCTGAAATGGGTATTTGGTTCTTGAATAGTAGTACAAGGGTTGGTGAAATGGTTGAATAAGTTTGTTATTTCTGTCGAATTAAGGAAATTTGTTTGTTAGCATAGTTTACTTGTAAGGAAATTATATACATGTATCTCTTAATATTTGGCCTTTCATGTGTAATGTGAACTGTTTTAGTGGATCAGAGTATGTGGTTTGTGATAATCTTACTTACGCTTATTCTATTGCAGGTAATGGTCCTCCTCCAAAACCCTGGGAACGAGCTCAGTCATCTTCCGGTCCTGCGCCGTTTAAGCCCCCGTCTCCTGGTAGCACAAGTGATGTAGTTGAAGCTTCTGGGACAGCAAGACCTGGTGAAATTGTTACCCCTAATGATGCAAATGCAGCCGCTAACAGAAATGCACTTGCAAGGCCTGTACCGACTAGGCCGTGGGAGCAGCAGCAGACATATGGTAGTACTTACGGAGGTACTTGCTGTAGTATTTTCAAACTCCTCCATTTGCATGTGTGAGAGGATGAAATGTATTAATTATAGCTATGTTCATTCTTCCCCAAATATGCTTCAGTCTCCCCCATGTTCGTGATGCTGCATTATTCTCCCCACATTCTCACTATAGCTGGATTGTAAGTCTATCTAAAGCTAAAGAAAATCATTAGAGGATACAATCTGTAGCTATGGAATATTAGTGATGTAAATTTAACTGCAACTTAGCTCTTCAATGCGGAATCATTTAGGGATCGGATTTTTAGCCCTTTCTATTTTGGTAACATGGTGAAATTGTTAGAGTTTTGTCTTTCTGTTAGGTGATATCGTTCATGAATCCAACAAGTAGGATTTGGTTGATGAAAAGAGTTTTACAGTTAAATGCTTTATTGGTAAAAGTGAAATCAGATAAAAATGATGATCAAAGTTACAATCTCTGAGGAATTCCTTCCATCATAGTGTTTACTTATTCATTTTTTATTATCTGACCTGTTCCTTCACCTCAGTGCTTATTTATTCATTTCTTATTTGCATTTACCAGGTGCTGGTTATGGTTCTGGTTTATATGGGACTGGAACCGGAATGTACGGTTCTTCCTATGGTGGAATTGGAGGGTCCTATGGTGGGGGGATGTATGGAAACAGCATGTATAATAGAGGAGGTTACGGTGGTGGCCTTTATGGAGCTGGAGGTGGCATGTATGGTGGGGGAGGAATGTATAGTAGCAGTTTAGGAGGCCCAATGGGTGGCTATGGCGGGATGGGTATGGGTATGGGCATGGGGGGTCCATATGGCGATCAGGATCCAAATAATCCATTTGGCCCTCCATCAGCGCCCCCGGGTTTTTGGATTTCGTTCCTGCGTGTGGTAAGTAAACAATATTCCTTTTCTATTTACCTGTGATATGCATTGTCTAGAGCAGGAAGGGTGTTGATGGAAGTGCTGGCTATAGTATTATCTTTGAAACTGCTGAGAGTTGCCCTTTTAGTTGCGTAGTAGGTTCCCTTGGCGACCAATATCAAGTCAACGTGGTGCTTTAATATTATACTCCTTGGGTGGTTGATCTCACCGGCCACAGAGCTGCTTAGATAGTGTACATAGAGAGATAACACTTGCATATTGAGTAATGGTTTACTAACTTGCTATGTGAAGGCCTACATCTGTTACATAGTTTTTCACAAGATTTCAGAAACTTGACTTTTGACAAAGTATCAAAACAGAAAAAAATTAAATAGGTCTATATATATATACACACACGTTTATATAAATAGGGACCTATTCCACTAAGAACCATAAATAAATAGGAACCTAGGAACCATTTTTGGCTGTTTGACCAAGATTCAAAGGTTCCAGGTTAAATTGACCAAAATTTAATTTCCTTTCAAATAAGATTAATGAAGAATATATTTCGAAGATTTTTCTTTATGTTGGTACCCCGAAATCATAACTAGGATCCAAAAAATCATAACTAGGATCGAATGATATCTTAACTAGCAGTGTGCGCTCCGGCATTCCTCGTTATGATTTCTTGGATCCTAGTTATATGTTTTTGATTCCCACTTATTTTTATGTTGAAATTGATATTCTTGCATCCTAGTTATTTGTATCCTAGTTATGCTTTCTTGAATTCTAGTTATGAGTTCTTAAATGTTACCTATTATTTCGTAAAGAATATTATTTTTGAATTCGGGTTATTTTTAAGTGGATCCTACCTATTTTTCTGTATATATTGATATTCTTGTATCCTAGTTATGAGTTCTAGTATCCTAGTTATGATTTCTTTGATCCTAGTTATAATTTCTTGGATACAAGACAATATTAACTAAATATTAAAAAAAAATTATCTCCGAAATATATTCTTCATTAATCTTGTTTGAAAGAGAATTTAATTTTGAACAAGAATCTGTAATTAGGTTTTTATTTCGAGTTTTAGAGCATGATATATTTCATTTTAAACAAAATCACATTTTAGAGGAGAGATAAAATAAATAATTATATCATTGTTCTTGTACTTCTAATTTATTACAAAATTGCCACCCGGTGTTCTTTCTCTTCAATCTAATCTTAGCCATTCAATAACTACGATCTATTCTAATGGTTGGAAGAGGTTCCTAGGGTTCTCATTTTATTTGTGGTACTCATTTGAACGCACTCATATATATATATATATATATATATATATACCACATACATTTTACAAAATTTCGCGTGAATGCTAGGAAGGCACACATATAGTGCAAAATATGTAGGAATGTAGACATGTGATCTTGCCTTGGACGTACTGTATGAAGGAAAATGATTCATGTAGCCGACCTAGGTGATTGGGATGATGGATGGGTTGAGTTTAGTTGAGTTGTATTGAGGCCAAAGAATACTTTAAGGTAAAAGTAATGCATTAATTAAAACTGCAAGAAACTTAATCTTTCTTTAGCACAAATTGACTTTAGTTTCTCTAGTTTTATAACCTTACGCAGAACTAGCTTTGACGTTTGAGCACCAGATTTGCATTCATTTGTGTCTGCGGTCATTTATAACCCCTTCTTCGTTTTACAAATGCAACGTTTGTTGTTGTTCTTGTTCACTGCCATCGAGGTTGACAAACTGGTGTTTCGCTGTAGAAAGCTTAGTTGATTCCTACCAGCATGGATGCTGACTTTTGATTTTGTAGTGTCTTTTTGTTTTTTAGTTTGTAATTACTTTTCCTTCTTTCATTTTGAAAATGGTGGCAGATGCAAGGAGTGGTTACTTTCTTTGGTCGGATAGCAGTTTTAATAGACCAGAATACTCAGGCATTCCACATGTTCATGTCGGCTATGCTTCAGGTATTTCTGCATTCTTATGTATCCAATCTGATTAATTTGTAAGACTGCATCATAATCATCTTCTTGTATTTTCATTAATAATTTTGGCTCATTAGATGAATGAATGCACTATTTGATTACATACACGGATTTGTCAGGGATGCTGACTTTTGATGCATATGTATGCAGCTGTTTGACCGATCAGGAATGTTATATGGTGAGCTTGCTAGATTTGTTTTGAGGCTATTAGGCGTTAGAACAAAGCCCAAGCAAGTTCATCCCCCGGGACCTAACGGATTCCAAGGTCCTCAAAATCCTCAGATGAATCAGAATTTCATTGAAGGACCAAAGGCTGCTCCAGCTGGTGCCTGGGACGGTGTATGGGGAAACAATTGATTTGAACCTCTTTGTTAATCACGCAGAAGGTGCCTCTGAGGAATGTCAGCGTATGGAAGTGAGAATACAGATGGAAGTGCTCCCGACATTTACTGTATAGATTGATTTTGGTGCTTCAGCGAAAATCCCCATGCAATAAATAATAGGTCTCCTCCACCCCCCTCTCCCTCTCCCTCAAGCCCCAGAAAAGATTGGAAATGTTATGCTGCATGCTCTGCACTATAGTGAAGATGGACCTTGCAATATTAGCAGTGGAAGAAAAAATAATTGTATAATGTAGTGTAATGTATGTCACGTGAGTCAGCCCGAGCTCTTTTTTTTTTTTTACTGTTGTTATTTTGTTTTGAAGTTTGACATTCTGAAAAAAGTTGCCATGCATTTGTGGTGCTTATAAGAAAGATGGTTGAGCTTGTTTACACTATACGAGGATGGTTGGTTTCATTAGCTGTGTTCCTTTGCTTGATTCCCTTCTTTCAAATGACCAACTAATACCCCTTAAAAGTAAGGTAACTGTAGCTCTATTACCATTTGTTTGGTAGGTGGTGTGGTTTTGTTCTATTTTTTCAAATTATGGTTTTCGACACATGAGATTGAGCCTTCTTGGCATTGCCTGACTTGAACACATGACCTCATCTTACACGTCAAATACATTTCCGAGCAGGATGTTACAAGCTCTAGTTCTAATAAGTTATGGGTATCCAGAGGGTGCCTTGATTGTTACTTCAACAATAGGGACTAATCAACACGAGTTCTCCTTCAAATCCTTCGACGTCTGAATTTGGGTAATTGGTGTTCATGGAACGGAACCTATAAACTTGGTGATTCCTACAATCCTGGGAAGAAAATAGTCTGCAACATAGCATGGAAAGATTGTTTTGTAGCTATAGATTGGACATGAAGTGCAAAGATGAATTAGTGTTACAAGTGCATTCGTGAAAAAAAGGGTCGGATGATTATAAAAACCGACAAAGAAAACAAAAACTAAATGCATGATGTTGCCAATGGTGAAATATTGCTGTTTCTCTAGACGGAGAGAGGATAGTGAATGAGGTTATACATGCATGTAAGTTTGACCCTTATGCAGAAAACAAGCAAAATTGACTCCAAATCAAATTTATATTCAGCCAAACAATGCATCATGTCTATGTAGCAGCAGACTCCCAGCACAAGAACAGCACGTAGGCCAAGCCAATTTTCCACTTTCACTTTGAATCATTCGAAGAACATAAAAATAATTAGTAAAAAAAAGTCCATCACATTTTTTAAATTACTGTAATCATCGAAAAGCCCATTTAGGGGCAATACACATAACTTCTTCTTGTTTGATCTCTACACCACCTCTTGAAAATTTGAACACCTCGATTGCTAAAGAAGTCACTTGTCGACAATGGGTAATATAGAGAACGGAGAGATGCCTGCAGCCAATCCTCAAAGCTTCCAGTCCTCTGTCACATAGGTTCTGGCACCGATTCACATGAAGCCTCTCCAGATTATGACAACACAAGCCAATAGACTGCCACCCGAATACCTTAATCTCAGGACATAATGACAAGTTCCATTCCTGAAGCAATGGACAACCTTTAGCAATTGCCCTGATGGCATCATCACCAACAGTTCTGCATGATCGACAATTAAGGATTTTAAGCCTCGTCGCTAATCCACAACCAATATTAATTAAACCGTCTCCCCTTATGCACCAACTTAGACAAGAAACATTCAAATACTCTAGTCCACCTCCACTAACAATATTGTAGATGCCTTCAGGTTCGAGCTTACACGAATCAGCTTCTAAATAAGCAAGACTTTGCGAACATCCTTGAAACCCAACACCACTAATATTTTTACAGTTCGAAATTTTGACCATGCAAAGCTGAGAGCATTTCTGTGAAAGTGCTAATATTCCACGATCAGATATTAGGGTACACCATGACAGATTCACATCTTTCAAATATGAACAAGATTTAGCCAGGGTTTCTAACCCAGTATCACCAACATTACATCGATAAAGGCTCAGAATTGTCAAATAAGGGCATCCAACAGCAACCAAAGAAAGCCCAATGTCGGTGATTGCAAAACAACAATCGAGATAAAGAGTGCGCAGCGTTGATCCATAATTTTGCAATTGAGTTAAACTGGAATCTGGGAGCTGAGTGCAACCTGATAGTGACAATGACTCTAACTGCGTGAAACGATTAAGCAATGCATATAGAATGAATGAATTAAAATTCCAGCTATCATGAGATGAGGATGATCGATTTATCTGGGAGAATGAACATTGGAATTCCAAGGATCTACGACTTGAGTTTTGAACATTAAGCAAGCGATGGCAAGTCAAGCCAAATGACTCCCGGTCCGGACCAGAGCCTAATCTCTGGAAAATGAAATACAGACAATCGTCAGGAAGGTTAAGGATGGAGGTTTCACCGTCTCTATAACCATTCATCATTACTGTCCTTTGTTATTCTTCAGAAGGTTGTAAAGCTCGGATTTTAATTACAACTTTTTTATAAGCTGAGCTGGATGAGGTAGGTGATTCAAAACCGCACAGAGCGACAGAAGAGTCTCCATATCCATATCCAATAAGAACTCCACATTTACGACAGAGAAGTTTGGTCTTTGAACCATTACGGCTCCAAGAAACTGGAATGCAGTTTACTTTGTCAACTTGAGTGAAACGACTAAGATCGACTGAAAGGAAGGAGATAAACCCTTTCTTGATGGACTTGCGATATTCAGAGCCAATTCCAGATGTGATGCGGTTAGAGGATGTCAAGTTCAGAGGGTATCCACAAGAGCCACAGCTGTAGAGAAAAAGAAAGGAAAATGAATTAGCTTACATCAGTAACCTACCTACAGATATACTGTGTAACAGAACTAGGAAAAAGCCCAAGTGCTAGAGATGAATTGACCAACAAAACCATCAAAGTGAAAGTTTGTAACTTCTATAAGCTTCGAAACTCAAAGCATCATAAATCATTGCCAGAGGCCCAGAGTATATCTCAATCTCAGAAGGCAATTAGCAACAGTTAACATGTGTGAGTAGAGTAACTCAACATAAATGGCATTCAATAAACAAACAAGACAATATGGATTTTACTGCAATTAATGAGAAAACTGATGAAAAAAGCAACATAATTAGCCAATAAAACCATCTACAGTGGGAATGGGCAACGCTTGATACCTACAAATCCTTTTCAGAAAATAAGGGAGAGACGTTTGAATATATCATTCCATCCCATTATTGAATCAGCGTGGGTTAAAGCACTAAAATCCACAGAGGAAATATATTGCACTTTCATAACAGATCAATCCACAAATATTGAGAGAATAGATCATTAAGTCCTTATCTTATGGAATTTTCCAGTAAGCATAGCTTAATAGGGATGATAGCCTTTGGTATGGTATGGAACATTTGATACATTAAAAGATATCAACAGAAACCCATCGTTCTTTTTGCAACCATAGATAGAATAACTGTAGAAAGGAAAGAAAACCCCCCAAGTTGTTTCAGTTTCATATGCAAATTATGTACAAAAGAAATTCAGATAAGTAGTACTACAGCAACAATTCAAAGATTGACCCATGAAATTGAAGACCAGTATGGAGCAATTCAATAGCTGATTCCGGCAAACAAGATTTTTTGAAAAAAAAAAAATTGGAAAAAAGAGTTGGAAAGAAAGGGAAAACCTGTAAGAGACATCAGCTTGGGACATCTCATAGTCATAGGAAGAGGAGGATCAGGTGAAAAATGGTGTCTTGATCAGACATATGATCTCCTCCTCCAATTAAGACTCACTGTAGTAGAAGAAGATCAGATCTAATCAATCCACTCCAAACTGCAATAACTGCTCACACCCAAACCAAGGTCTTGTTGGTCTTCCCTTCCCACCTCTTTGCCACACTAGGTAGGGGAAAGACAGTGAGTTGGGGGAGGGAGGGAGGGAGGGAGGGAGAAATTCTATGTGAGCGGATCTTACAAAGAGGTTCCTCCGCGGTTTGACTGTTGCAAAAGTTTGATGATCAATCCTTCCTAATCCTAGTTATGAAAGTGATTTTTTATGTTTTACCTTAAATAATTATGAAAAAGCATGGGCCTGACAAATGGGCCGATAAGTCATTCTAGAATTTGGGCTTTTCTGTAATAAATCACAAAGTTTCTTACAACAGCCACCAACAAAAGCCTGGCCCAATACACACCCAGGTTTTAAAGAAAAACCCTAATACCCCTTGGAGAACTCAATCCTGGCCGTCCATCAGTGTTACTAAAGACGCTAGGTCTTGGGTATTTTAGCGCAGCAACTCCTCTCCTCTTCGTCTCCTTTTCCATCTTCACCCCTTTCTCTCCTCCCTGAGCAGGCACAAAGCTTCAACAATGGTAAGCCTCCAGTAACCTCTCAGGCCATCCGTATTTTCCGTTTAACCACCGTGTTAATGATCCCATGTACTATACCAATTGGACGTTTAGCATTTTCTTTCCATACTGTTATTATGAATCCTTTTCTTGAAATGATTTTCGTGCTGTTTTGATTTTTATGGTTGTCAGTCGTGTAGGCCCAGTTGGGATTTTTATTTTTTTCTTGAATTGAGTATGTTGAAATGGATGGGTTATAATGACTGCTTTATTAAATAGCTATTTCAGCTTTAAGTTTGGTTGTGAATTTTAATTTGATATATATATATATATATATAGGATTCTTTGAATGTGCATTTCTCATCTGAATAACTTGGGAATATTTGGTGGTATTTTGTAAAGTCATGCCGGGTTGGATTTAACTTGAGCTAAATTTCTGATAGGATGTCAATAATTTGAATGGTCCTTAGGTTCAACCTAAGGTACAACACCTGCTGGAGTCAGTGGTTATCACATTAAAGTCTCAGTTTAATCTTGTAGGTTTATGTAATTTCAAAAGAGTCTTGTTATGACTTCGATTTGGTGGATTAACTCTGTATTTGATTTTCTTACTGTCTACCTTGATAGAAAGAAGCAAAAAATTTGGTGTTTAAGCTTGTATTGCTTTATATCAGTTGTGTTTTGCTTTGCCCAGTTCTTATTTTTTGCCAACCATCATGCATATGAAGATCAGAATATGGGTTGAAAAAAGTTGACTAATTGACTGGCTTACTTGGTGTTCTTGAAATTTCTTGACACAATTCCCATCAATTCTTTATCAAAGTTTCCTTAGCCCTTGCATTTCAGTACTCTTGCTAATTTTCATTAATACTCATGCAGCCTTTCATCAAAGCGTCAAAGTCCAGAGCTTACTTTAAGAGGTTCCAAGTCAAATTCAAGAGAAGGCGAGGTACATATTTGATTATTTTCTTAACCTTTTAAGGTTCCTTGTTATATCAACAAACGCTCCTCTAATTGGCTTGAATTTTTGAAATGTGCAGAGGGAAAGACTGACTATCGTGCCAGGATTCGCCTTATTAACCAGGACAAGAACAAGTACAACACTCGGAAGTATCGATTTGTTGTCCGCTTCGTATCCTTGAATTGCACTGTTTAGTTCTTCTTAATATGGCTCACAATGATTTAATGATAAGATTAAGTGTTGTGAGGCAGTGTACCTGCCAAACTTATAATGATTTAAGTTGAGGAATTTTAATATGTAGGACAAATTACATCCACTTTTAAACTTATTTTTTACTATTTCAATTAGGCCAGCCTGTTTTGTGGAGCTGCGCTTAGGAGTCTGCTTGAGTTTCAGCTTCAGTTACTGTAGGCTTTTATACTGAAAGTTAATTTCTTATTTCTTCTCTTCATAAGTCCTTAGTTCATGATTATACTGTATCAATTGGCTCCCTTTAACTCTGATACAAGAGTAACAAAGATATTATTGCTCAAATCATCTCTGCGAGCATTGCTGGTGACATGGTTCTTGCATCTGCTTATTCTCACGAACTTCCTCAATATGGTCTTAAAGTGGGTCTAACTAACTATGCTGCTGGTAAGTGTGTTTCCTTCTAGATCACTTATCTGGTTCATCTCTGTTTTACACGCTGATATATTCTGATAGTTTTGCAACTATGGGTGTAGCTTACTGCACTGGCCTTCTTTTGGCCCGCCGAGTTTTGAAAAGTCTTAGCATGGATGATGAGTACGAAGGAAATGTTGAGGTAATATGATTCGTAAATGATAACTTTAGCATGCATTGTATATTCCTTTCAGGTGTTATTGCTGTTCCTTGGTATTCAGTTGGAGTGTTATCATTGTAGGCAACTGGGGAAGATTACTCCGTCGAACCTGCAGAAAGCAGGAGGCCGTTCCGTGCTCTTCTAGATGTAGGTCTTATTCGCACAACAACTGGCAACCGCGTCTTTGGTGCTCTCAAGGTATTGGAGTCTGTAATAAAATCTTTGATATTCAGGTCAAGACCCTAATGTAATGTTGGTTCACATTACTTGATCATTAAAAAAAATGTAGTCTTGCACTCCCTCCAACTGCCTAAGGGTTTTGTTTTCTTCATTTTAAGATATTGACAGTATCGCCTGAACGTCGACTTACATCTCTCTAGGATTATTTGATAAAATTTCAATCACTAGAAACAACAACGAAAATGCTTTGAGTTGTAACTTTTAGAATTTTGTTATGAAAGATTCGTAATTTTGTCCGTCAAGGTTAAATTAACGTGACGTGGAGAAGTGAGATGATGTCGAATTTGCATGGTACAGAAGTAGTTGATTTTTTTGAGCATTGGTTGTTAAAGTTGTTTATATAGAATTTTCTTTTGCTACACAAATATGCAAAACTTTAATTCAAACATACAACCCTGATTTCCCTCGTGAACAAAAGCACAGAGCACTGTGCATTCCTTGTCTTATTTGGTAAGGAAACTCAGTATTTGAATGAAATCATTCCTAGTTTTAGCTTGATTTAAAATAAGAACCTAGTTGAACCAAAGCATTATTTTTTATTTCCAACCTACAATCTAGTGTGAACTAATGCGGATGTATGCTTTGGGCATTGTGTATGTTTTATTAGTATTTGAAGTTCTATTAAATTTTATTTATTTATATTCTAAATTTCTAATAGTGTCAGAACACTTGCATTCTTTTTAATAGGAAACGCATTCTATTATGCCATTAAGATCCCATTTTATTGTCTCCAGATTTTTGTTTTGGCTAAAAATTCAGCATTCTCCCATCTCTTCTAAAACTCTACTTATTGTGGGTTCAATTTATAATCTGGTGTTATGGTTTTCTGCCTTATTTAAGAGCTCCTCTAGTTTTCATTCCTGGTTCAATTCATTTAGTGTGGCAATGATTTCAGGGAGCACTGGATGGAGGACTTGACATTCCACATTCTGAAAAGCGTTTTGCTGGTTTTGACAAGGAGGGGAAGAGTCTTGATGCTGATCTCCATCGCAAGTACATTTATGGTGGGCATGTTGCTGCATACATGAGGGTAAGATGCAAATATTGTAGGAGCTTAGTCAGTAGAATGTTGAATCCCGGATGAAAACTCTTTCTTCCGGATTGTTTTAAAATGCCTTTTTGTTGATGGCAGACATTGGCAGAGGACGAGCCTGAGAAGTTTCAGACCCACTTTTCTGATTACATAAAGGCCGGAATTGAGGCAGATAGCATCGAGGAGGTTTACAAAAAAGTGCATGCAGCCATCCGGGCTGATCCTACTGTGAAGAAATCTGAGAAGCCCGCTCCAAAAGAGCACAAGAGGTATGATCTAACTCTCCCTATCTCTTTGATGACGTGTGTCTGAAGGCATATAAATTGTGGCAACAATTTTTGGTGTTTTTATGGTACCTCATCATTGCATTTTGGTTTACTCGCCCATTCTGAGTGTAACATTACTAGATGGTGGTATTCTCATGTTGTACGTTTACCCATTTAATATTTATTGGCAGAATCGATTGAAATCCGTGTATTTTGTGACTTTCAGGTACAACCTCAAGAAGCTTACTTATGAGGAGAGGAAGGCAAAACTCATCGAGAGGTTGAATGCTCTCAACTCTGCTGCTGGTGCTGATGATGAGGATGATGAAGATGACGAGTGAGAGTTGGACCCCAATTTTCCGTAGGCGCTGGTTGAAATCTTTCATAGTGTTGTCTGTCCTAGCTAGTGACCATCAGTTTTGCATGTTCATTGAAATGAGAGGAGAATATTGTCTTGCCTCTAAACCGGGATACAATTTTAAGAAATTTTATCGTGAAAATTTTCTTTGTTCTTTTTTCTGGTGAATCTTGATGAAAACTTTAATGTTAGTAATGATGCATGCCTACTTGGTAAGTTTTTCTCATATTGCTAGTTATCAAATTTGCATCCTTCATTTTATAGAAATTTAATTTCTTAGCAGCAAAGAGTTGGCTCTCTGGCATGTCATCCGAGTTTTACTTGTACAGTTGTTCAGCCTACGACCTGACGTAGCCTTTTTGTTCTGTTCCTTGGGTCATCAGCATGCCTGTCCTGAACATTTCAAAGTCCTAGTTCTGGATTGCTCCCTTTCTCATAGAACTGGGTTTACTAATATGAAGATGTCTAAGGTGTTGTTTGTTTGCACTTATTCAACGTCTTCAATGGGGTTATATCTGATTTAATTAGATAATTTAGAATTCAGATTATTTGGTAAATTTTTCTTTTCAGATCTGAATACAACTTAATTCATCTTGTCTAATCAGATTTAATATCAAGGCTGAATGGTTAAGATTTATCTCTGAAACTCTTTTTCAACTTTTCTATTCTTTTGCTTTTGTTCTTATATATATTTTTTTATTTTATGACTTTATTATTGTATTTTTGCTTTAATTTTTTTTTTACTATAATTTCTTTTTATTCTAGAACTTTATTTTTATAATTTTTTTGAAATTAGATAAGAATTTGAAATTTATTAACAAAATAAATGTAAGAGCATTCTTGATTTAAAGATGATTGGTAATTTATTAAATAATCATACAAAAAAAATATCTTTTTAAAGGATTAAATAATTATTTGGTCCTCAAACTATCACTTAACTATGCATTTAGTTTTAGATTTTTTTTTACTTTATGTTTGGTCCTTGAAATTTGAATATGATTTAAGAATAATCCTTTTTTCAAAACTTTAATGTAAAACTTAATAAAATTCCCATACCCTCAATATTTCGTTAAACTAACACCATACTTAACTTTTAAGGGAAGTTTGTGCTAACTTTAAAAACTTATGGATTTAATTAGTATTTCAAACTTTAAATAATGAAAAAGATAAAAATAAATCTAAATAACAAAACGATATATTCTAGCTTAAAAATTATTTTCTTAGTTTATATTATATAATTATATATATTGGATAAATTTTATTTTAATAAATAATAAATTAAAACCTCAACATTTGTTAAGTGTGATGTTATTCTAATGTAATCATGAGAGTATAATAGAGATTTTATTAAGTTTGAACTAAAAAATTAAAAAAATAACGATTCGTAAAGCGTATATGAAGTTTAAGGACCAAACGTAAAGCAAAAAAAAAAAATTTAGGACCAAATAAAATTAAAAAATAGTTCAAGGATCAAATAATTATTTAATCATTTTTTAAATTTAAAACATAGTAAATATATATCAAATAATAGTTTCAATAATAAATTAGATTAAAATTAAAAACAAAGGTAAATTATGTAGCTATATAGAAATAATAAATTAAATTAATAATAAATTTAGTATGAATATTAAATTTATTATAATTTTTATTTACATTATAATTATTCTATTCAAAATGAAAATATGCTCATATCGCTATTTAGTACTTATAAACAAACAATCTTTATCAGAGGGTTAAAATGGACAAAATACAGCATTCAGACAATTCATTCAGTTTAGTAACCAAACAGTTTTACTGATTCAGCTTTCAGCTTTCAGATGCTGTCTCTTAATTCTTCAAACACATTCAGATTTATTTTTAAACTTGCACTTAAAATAAACAAACAGCAACTAAAAGTCCTATTGGAACTTCCGATAATATGAAGATTTAAGGAACTGATGATGCTAGTCCATCGCATTGGGTTATCAATAAATTCTGTATCTTTTGTCTAGAGAAACGAAGTGAAGCCTTTATGATTCGTTGTGATCCTTCTGCTAGTTCTTTATAATAATTAGCGAGAGCATCTGACAATAAACCGTGACAAATCATTAAAAATTTCCAAAATCAAAAGAGCGATTGGTTTGAAAAAAATGAAGGATTTAACCGTGTAAGTCGAGGTCTACTTTTCCTATGGAATTTCGTGGAATCAACCAAAATTGATAAAAACAGCTAGATTTTCCTTCCCCGCGAGTATAGCATGATGAGCCCTAGTTACGGTCTACAATTCTCAATTGGCCCAAACTCCCGGAGGCTCCAGCAAGTTTACTAAAACTCGCCAGTTAAAATCGATGCCTTGACTCGCTAAAGCCTACGAGTATTTCACGGTCGAATTATGATTCGATCCAAGCTCACCTACTTGAGGTTCGACTCAAGCCCGTAAAGGTCGACTCCCGAAAGAACTTCACAAGTTCGACTTGAGCCCTCACAAATCCGACTCGACTCGACTCATTAACGGACTCACTTGCTTCCTTGGTCTACACTTCTATTTTTTAATTTCAAATACAGGGAAAAAAAATAGGGTTAACGGGGCGGAACCCCCCTGTGGTTCACGGGTTCGAGGCTTGAGCCCCTTCTACTTTATTTGGTGAGGGATAACCCCCCGCGTCCATCTCCTGTTACTTCCATCCACTCATTTTGGCCAAATTGAAAGAACAAAAGTATTGTGAAAGGTTTATTTATAACTGAAGTTATAAATAAATAAACATATCTACCCTTCTTCCCTCCCACTTCCCCCCTCTTGTCTCTCTGCCCCTCCCATCTCTCCCCCCTCCCCCTCCCTTTTACGTCT
>JAOTQG010176721.1:0-17103 GCA_025631175.1 Iris virginica | reverse complement strand
TTCACTCTTATATGGATGGTAAATTGTAACAACTAAGTTAACTTTAAATTCTTGCATGTTTACTTTAATTATTATGATGAATGTAATAGCTCTATTAATTATTTTCTATAATTCTAAAAAATTTCAAGATTTCCAGAAAAAAAAACAAAATTACAAAAAAAATCCAAAATTTTCAAAAATTTCCGAAATTCCGTAAAAATTTCAAAGTTTTCGGAAATTTGGAATTTCTGAAATTTCGAAAAAAATACATGGTTTCAAAATTGGAATGTATTATACATTTTCGATTTTTTTTTGATGAAAATTGAAATAGACTTTTCCATTCTGAAAATTTTTGAAATTTTTTCGAAATTTCCTATTTTCGATCCAATCCATCCGATTTTCAGCCCTACTAGCAACATACGATCAAAAATAAGCCCACAAACAAATCGGAGCCACCCTCTTAATAAACACCCCACAACCCATCAACGAAAGAAAATTCAAAAGCAAAGAAAATTCAAAAGCAAAGAAAATTCAAAATTCAAAAGCTAAGGGATATATATATATATATATATATAAATATAATGAAAAGTATAAAGGATATATATGAAATTATATATAAAATTTGCGTATTTGGTTCGATCAAGGTGTTAAAATCGTAAATCGAATCGAATCGTGCAGTTTGAAATTTTTACAACCGTAACTGAATCGTACTTCGCCTAAATCAAACCAAACTAACCGATCTGATTCGATTGTCGATTTGAACGGTTTGAACTTATACCCGTAAGAGAGAGGGAGTAAAGGGTGTAGATACTAGGAAGGGTAGACTACTGTGTGAATGTTTAATACATGAATAGTGAAAGACTACTAATTTGTAATATAAATTTAAAAATATTTTTATCGAGAGTATAGAATCAGTAAAAAAATAATTAAATACTTATAAATAGTGTATTATTTGTAAAAGTAAATAAGCAAATAATTTTAGTCAAAATACACAATGAAAAAATATTCGTAAAAAGTGTGTATAATACTTTTAAATAATATCTCATTTATGTCAAAAATATTATTAATATATAAAAAATTAAAAATTATTAAGTTTAGTGAAAAAGGGTACAAGGTTGTGTATTGTGGATTTGTGGGTAAGAGAAAATTTATGAAGATTATTTGTGATGTTATAGGTGAGAGAAAATATATGAACGATGTATATTGTGAGTGAGAGGGTATTTATAAAAATTGTTTGTGGTGTTGTTTGTGTATTGTGAGGTTTTATATTTTGAATGAGTGAGAAAAAATATGTAAAAAAAATATATAAATGGTGTATTTTTTTATTTTCACTATCTAATTTTTATCGCTTCTTATAAATACTACCATATGAACTAATTTATACTATAAATTATTACTTATCAACTTTAAATCTATCTGCACTAATGGGCATTAAATTATCAACTTTGTAGCTGTTCTTAACTTTTTTTTTAAATTAACTTTTATTGTATATTATTACATTTTTATTTTGAATTTTATGTTGTGCTTGATTTGACATCATTTCTTTTC
Source organism: Iris virginica (assembly GCA_025631175.1). Lineage (NCBI taxonomy): Eukaryota > Viridiplantae > Streptophyta > Magnoliopsida > Asparagales > Iridaceae > Iris > Iris virginica. The sequence goes on along the minus strand of JAOTQG010176721.1, from coordinate 15,576 downwards.
TTTTATTAAATGTTGAGCTAAAATCGATTAATCATTGTCAACATAAGAGTGTTTAAATGACCGAAAATTATACGGAGTGCCTAGACACTCTGTGCTATGAGTGTCATAATGCACATAATGGTTATAAATTATGCACATTTAACCTTTATGTGTATTACTAAATTATATTATGTGCATATTTTATAACGTTTATGTGTATTAAGACACTCCATATAACGATTGTTAAATGACGAACATCTTATTTATGCATTAAGAAAATTTAAGAGCATGAGAGTTCCAAAATCAACATAAAAGAAAAAGAAAACATAAATAGAGTCTCAAATTTAGCATTTTCCTTATCTATTTTAGGAAGAAAATCACATTAATGAACCAACCATGTATAATAATAATATAAGTACCATATTAATTATCTTTCGAGCTCCAAATAAATTACCTTAAACCTCTGCTTAATGTTTTGATATAATGTTCAAAGAGGGAAAACTAGTACGAAATACTTTTTAAAAACTAAAATGATACAAATTAATGTTTTGATACATAATTTTTTTTTCTATATTTTGCACGGTTTGAAACGTATCCTTCGAACACTTATTAGCATGACTAGTAATGAATTACACTTATTAGCTCGATCTATTTTAAAATATTTATTTTATTTTTTATTTTTTATTTTTGGCCCCAAGAGGGCATGAGAAGGGATCAAACCTGAGACCTTACATACTGTAAAGCTCGGTTCTACCACTGAGCCACCCCTTGGTTCCCTTTAAAATATTTATTGATTTAGGTCGTATCTTAGGAGATCGATTTCATAAATGTGCCAAACAAAACATTTAACCTAAGCTCTAGAAAAGATTATGGCCTAAATGTTATCTTTTAGCTTAATTAGTTTATTAAAAAAAAATACTTATGCTCAGATCAGGAATATGATATCGTGCGATATTTGATTTTAATATTTGATATGTAAAGTGAAAAAGTAGGAGATGGATAGAAAGAAAATTGTGGGACCTATGATATGTAAAGTGAAAAGGTAGGAGAGAGATATAAAGAAAATAATGTGACTTTAAATATCAAATATTAAAGAAATCAGATTCATGATTTAAGCATTATTTTATATTAGAAAATATTATTATAATGTATTCCAAGAGTATTTGTAAAAAAAAAAAAAAAAGGTTTCAAATCCGGATTTTGTTAACAAATACCTCTGAAATACATGTTAATAATCCAAAGGAAAATTTTATCCATATTAATATTTTTCCCAATATGATAAAGAGTGTTTTGAATGTGGATTTATTAATATAATTAATTTTTCTTGTTTTGAGGACACTAGTTAAAAAATTCCTCTTTTAAAATTTAAGTACGAGTTGTTCAGATCTTTTGTTTCAAATGATGTATTAGTTTTATGATATTTTTTAAAAAAAATTATCTGAATCGTTTAAAATATGATGAACAGTACCATCTGATTAATAATACCGTTTGATGAACAGTAACATCTAATGAACAGTACCATCAGGTACGATCTGACAAAATCTATTATTCATGATCCAAGCATTAATTACGTTGATGGAAATAGGGGTGCCAACGATCCGAAGTCGATTCAAAATTCAAGTATTTTTTTGGCTCGAACTAGGCTCGATAACTCAAAAGTTTAACTCGAACTCGAGTTCGAATTCGGCTCGATAACTCGAATAAAAATATATATAATAATAAAAAAATATAAAAAATATACATATATTTAAGAATATATAATAAAATTAAAAAATATATTAATATAGGTCAATTCGTAAGTTGGCCCCGTAAGTTCGATAAGAGAAATAAATGGATCGATATCGGATCGATAATGAACTCGAGTTCGAATCAGATCGGATCGATCTCGAATTTTTTTAAGTCGAATCGAGTCCAACTCTATAAATTCGCGAGTCGGTTAGATTCGATTGACACCCTAAATGGAAAAATAAAATAAAATGAGTATTTGGAGTTTCGGACAGATTTTATTTAGGAGAAAGTAATTCCGAGACAGGCGCACAAAAACATAGGTAAAAAGTACACTGCTTTTCCCTTGGGGCGGGTTTGGGGGGAAATCAATTTTTCCAAATTTTTTTCTGAGTTTGTCCAATTCCATATCTCCACTCCACAGATTTCTTTCCCTTTGCGTAACCCTAATTTCCATCTTCACAAATCTTGTTCTTAGCTGTACATTCTTCCTCCATTACCCCCATTTCTCTGTACATGTGTAATAAATGTGAGTAATTTATGGGATATACATAAAAAGGAAAAAAAAAAAGCTGTCAGATCTGCAAGCCTACAACTCAGCAATTCAGTTCACACTTCATTTCTATGTAAAATGTGGAATTTGTGACTGGAGCCTCATCCTAGTTTTTGATTCTTCTGAATTCTTAAGTTTAATTCGAGTTGATTTTGAGTTGTCATGTCGGTAATTCGCGGTGGTGGTGGTAGCGGTGGCGGCGGAGTGGTGGTTGTTGATCCGAGCAACCTGCATTTGAAGAAGGAACTGACGCAAATCAGAAAGGCTGCACGCGCTCTTCGAGATCCCGGCACCACTTCCTCCTGGCGGTCACCTCTCAGTTCTGCTAGATCCACCGCTGTTGCTGACGTGGCAGCTACGACATCGACTACGGCTAACCATTACTACCACCATTACTACAGCAATAGCAGTAAGCTTGATCTCGAGGGGCCTCGTGGCAAGGTCACGGCGCGGCAAGAAGCTGATAGTAGTAATAAAAGCAATAATGGAAGTAGTGGAGGTGGGCGGAGAGATAGGAAGGTCTTTTTGTATAATTGGAGAACTCACAAATCGGAGAGCGAGCAAAGCGCTTCCCTAGGCAATGCTGGTCGTAGTGGTGGTGGCGGTGGTGCTGGTCCTTGTGATGGTGACGGTGATGGTGATGAGAGTGTTGATAATAGCCTAAGTGATGCTAGGAATAATGGTAATGGTGGTGGCGGGGAGTCGAAAAGTGATACTTATATTGCTGATAGGTATGCATCGTTGATGTTTAATGATTGTAAGGGTACGAATTTGACACCGATTAGAAGAACATCAACGAGGAAGAAAGTTAAGAAAGGTGGTTTTGGTTCGCAATCTGCTGTTGTTTTGAAACAACATTTACAGCAACTGCAAAGGCAGTCAAGCTTGGTTGATCAGTCGGATGATACTACTGAAGACTATATTGATTTAAGGAGGGGAAATGCTGACTCGCCTTTGCTTTCTAGGCTCAGGTCGTCTAAACTGTTGCGAGGTGGTAGTAGGAAAGAGGATTCTTCGTATTGTTATAGTACTCCGGCATTGTCTACTAGTTCTACTAATAGATATAGGGTTGGGAATCCTAGTACCGTTGGGTCTTGGGATGGGACTACTACGGTGTCATTTAATTATGGGGATGATGAAGTGGATGATGATCAGTTGGGGGTGCCGGGTCGACAGGGATGTGGGATTCCTTGCTATTGGTCAAAGAGGACGACTTTGAAGCGGAGGGGAGGTGTTTGTGCTAGTTGTTATTCACCTTCACTTTCGGATACTTTGAGGAGGAAAGGGAGCAGCATGTTGTGTGGGAGCCAGACTATGTACCGTAGACGACGTCGTGGATCCTCTTTGGGTTCCAACAAGAAGAGACTTGTTTCCAGGACTGCACAAGGTCTTGTACCGTTGTTAACCAGTAGTGCTGATGGCAGATTTGGGTCCTCTGTAGGAACCGATGATGAGCTCTCTACCAATTTCGGGGAGCTTGATTTGGAGGCTTTGAGTAGGTTGGATGGACGGAGATGGTCATCGTGCTGTAGGAGCCAAGAAGGATTGGAGCTAGTAGCTGTACATGGTGAAAAGGAAGAGGAAAGTTTGCCGGAGAATATAACAAGCCTGAGCCAGAAGTATAGGCCAATGTTCTTTGAGGAATTGGTCGGGCAGAATATTGTGGTTCAGTCTCTCATGAATGCAGTTCAAAGGGGAAGGATTTCTCCTATTTATCTATTCCAAGGTCCCCGTGGTACTGGTAAAACGTCAGCAGCGAGGATTTTCGCATCTGCTTTGAATTGCCTTGCCTCCGAAGAGACTAAGCCCTGTGGAGTTTGCAAGGAGTGCACAGATTTCGTTTCTGGCAAAAGCAGGGCTCTTATTGAAGTTGATGGCTCAAATAAGAAGGGAATTGACAGAGCTAAAAGTGTATTAAAGAACCTGTTGATGGGTTCTAAATCAGAGTTCCCATTGTACAAGGTTCTTGTTGTTGACGAGTGCCAATTGTTGCCCTCCAAGTCTTGGCTGGCATTCCTTAAATTTCTTGAACAACCTCAACCGCGAGTTGTGTTCATATTCATAACTACGGATCTTGATAATGTGCCACGTGCGGTGTTGTCTCGGTGCCAGAAATACCTTTTCAGTAAAATCAAAGATGTTGATATTGTGACCAGGTTGAGGAAGATTGCTGCTGATGAGGATTTAGATGTTGAATCAGATGCATTAGAGTTGATCTCTCTGAATGCAGATGGTTCACTTCGAGATGCAGAAACTATGTTAGACCAATTAAGTTTGTTGGGAAAAAGAATCACTCCTTCCCTGGTGAATGAACTTGTCAGTTCTTACTACCCTTTCTTGGCATAGTTTCTTCAACTTGTTTTAATCTCATTTAAAGTAACTTATTTCTGACACATGGCATAATGTGGCAATCAGTTTTACTTCTTTCATCAACTTTTATCAAATTATATCAGTTTTAGTACTTTGTAAATCCTAAGTATACCTCTAATAATGAATTTTGTATTACCTTTATTCTCTGTAGGTAGGGGTGGTTTCGGATGAGAAACTATTGGAACTTTTGGAGTTGGCAATGTCTTCAGACACAGCAGAAACAGTGAAAAGAGCCAGAGAGTTGATGGACTCGGGGGTTGATCCCATGGTTTTGATGTCTCAACTGGCCACTCTTATTATGGATATTATTGCAGGAACATACCAAGTTCATGTGGAAACCAGAGATAGTGATTCATTCATTGATGGGAGAAGCTGTAAGTTCTATGAACTCACCTTGTACTACTTTTCTGTATTGTGTATCAATATGGTAAACTTAAACCTGTGAGAGTTGGATATGCAATTGGTTATTGTAGACTCAAATCAATCATCAACCAACTTATCTGAGAGTTGGTAGAGTGCAATTCATGCACTTAAGTGACCTGGAACTGTGGTGATATGCTATCTTTACAGGTCACTATGCAACTGCTCAGAAAAGCATGTAACCTAAAAGAAAAAACGCCAACATTTAAATTGGTGGGTGGCAGAAGTTCAAGAGATAATTTCAAGCCCCAGTAGGATATTGACAAGGAATCAGTCACTGTCCCGTTGTGAATTCAACATGATTCCGTTGCAGTTAGAACATATATAAAAAGTCTAAGATGACGTTGTTGTCTTCTAAATAAATTTGATCTTAGAAAACTTTGTACAAAAGATGTTACTGATTGAGTTTACAGTAATTGTTTTAAGTTGATGAATGGTGATTAACTTTGGATGTTAATTTAGTAATTTGTTAGTTTTATGAAGTTTCATCTACATATTGCAATTTATGTCAACATGCAATTTTTCAAAGACTTTTATTATACTGTTAAGAGTTATTATTATTATTTTTGACTACTTAATAGCAACCTTATGTTTTATAAGGTCAGCATGCGATCTCATTTATTAATTGATTGGAAGTCTAAGCTCGTTCTCGACTTCAACATTTCTAGTTTAGTTTCTGAACCCGTTAAACTGAATATCCTTGGAGGTGATCAATATGTTAACAATAAAGGAAACACGATTGTTTCCGCAATCAAGGATTGAGAGAAATGATCACGGATATCTTATATTCGGTAGTCAAAAACCGGACACTCACGTAATGCTGATCTAAATGCTTCTACACTGTGTTATACTCCCGCCGTCTCGAATTTAATGTCCTAATTAGTTTTTTTCTGATCAACAAAATTAAACTGTGACCGTATTTTTAGAAAAAAATTGATTTGATATTGCAAAATTGTTTATTTATGTACTTTCGATTTTTAGAATTTTAGACTTTAAAACTATAAACTTATGTTAAATAGTTGGTCAAATATGTTTTCATTTGACTTCTTAAAAATGAAAGAGGAAATTTATTCTGGGACAGATGGAGTACTATTTGTGCATAGTTTTAAAGGTGAAAGGTGCACTGAAGCACAAAAGACCTCTGGAGCCTTAGGTGCAAGGCATACGACTAAACGCGAGCTTCACGCAAGTGAGACGCATAGTTTGTAAGAATTGAAATTCAGTCACAAAGAAACATACCTTGGGATATTGTTAGGGTCATAATATAAGGGCCTTTTTCAACATAGGTCATATATTAGTTACCAATTACTGAATATTGCTTGCAACCCTGAATAGCATGTTTACTAGAAATAATCCTTTCTGAATGGGCATTAAGGTAAATTCAAGATTTTCACCTCAAGCGAGGCGAGGTGCAAGAGTAAACTTTATGTGAGCCTCATGGCCTAGGTCCCTACTTTTTTCCTGAAGAGTTCTTTGCTGCATTAGAGAAACTCCTACCTCATAACCGGAAAATGAAAAGAGAAAATGTTATAGAGTGGAAATTAAGTTGATTTGTTTGCCATATACACAGTATGCCGCTCAGTGCAATGTTTACGAGGGGTGTAATGGCTCGGCTTGGTTCGTCTTAAGACCTAAACCACGAGCCGAACCGTCGGAAATCAGCTCCAAAAACATGAAACTGATCTGAGCCATTGAGACTTTCAAACCTATCCAAGCCAACCCATTAAATCATGGTTCGGCTCGGCAGCTTAGGAGTAAAAAAAATTTTGAATCATTTTTCACTGTAAAGGTGCATAAATATTAGCCTCAATAATCTTATAAATTTATTTATATAATTAAAACTTGCACCGTAAGTTTAAAATTAAATTTTTTAAGTTTACAACATTTTAGAAAAATCAAACTACCAAGTTACAAACCATCAAAAAGTTATTCAATTACAAACATACATAATTAATTAAAATTAATCCAACTACCCATAAGTGTAAATAAACCTTTTAAAAACCCTACATTGTTAACTCTTAATTATATATACCTGGATATGTATAGATAATATAAAGATAAAAAGTACATATATGTACTTGGTTGGGCTTGGCTTGAATGCATGAGCCACGAGCCAAGCCGAACCGATCATTTTTCAAGAAATTCAAGCCATAGCTGAACAGCCTGAACCACTCTTGCATGAAATAAATCTTGTGCTGAGGTTTTACGCTGTAAAGCATGTGTAGATGTGCAATTCGTCCAACTTGCCAAAATCCAGTGTGCTTTGGTCTCTTGTCATCACGGATCAGGTCCAATTTAGTCACGTCAGAAAATCTGGATTTGATTCTCCTTTTCTAGTATGGAAATGAAATCCTATGTTAGAAGTTGATCACATTAATTGGATGTATATTTCTAATATTACAATTTATCTACAGTTGAATCATATTCAGATCAGCTCAAACGTATTTTGCTATCTGAGCAAGAATTCATCTATTTCTTTTTCTATACAATAATCAAATCTCAAAAATTAAATGTGGATGTCTATCACAATGTAAGTACTACTCAAGATTGAATCACATCGATTCAACTCAGACATTATTCCAACCATTTAGGGCTTGCCTATCATTTCCTTTTTTTATGGAAGCGGACATCTGTACGGCCTAAAGCATAAAAATATGAAATTGCTCATCAAGAGAATGTCTTGATCTTCATATGGAGGCCCATTCCTTTACGCCCAGTAGTGACATGTATGCTGTGCTTGCCATAAGAGGAGCCAAAAGACGGCCCACAGCATGAGAGTAAGTAATCATTATCATATTTGTTCTCTTGCCTTAACCAAGCAGCCCAAGCCACAATACCAGCTTGACTAATTAGAATATAAATCTAAGACCATTTCCACATGTCTCGGGTTGTGACTATGAAGAACCCAGAGTCTCTCGAAGCCCTTGTTCAGAGCCCGACATATGTTGAATACCGACACTCTCTGAATTGTGCCAGGCTTGGTCATGAGAGTATCAAAAAGAGTTTCTTATCTGTTTGAAATTCCACACAACGAGTCATCTTATAAACTTCAATGTACGAAGATAGCATTTTGGTGGAAAGGAAGACTTAAGTTTTTACATTGTTATTACTTTCCCAAATTGTAAAATATATATATATATATATATATTTGTGCGTCTATTACATGTTCAGTTCTACATTTTCCTAATATTTCGTGCTTGTGTCACTATTGAATCATGTCCCGCCATCGTGACGCTGTCAGCGCTTCTTTGGGTTTAGCCAATTCAAAAAGATGACTATGAGGCGTGATAGGCTAAAGCTATTATTGCGTCTATAGGATACTTGTTTCTAGTCAGTAAAATGGTGTATCTTTAAGAATGTTCTCTGTAAAGTGATTATGGAGCTTAGTAATTTTTCCCTTTACCTGGCACATGCCTTGTAGATTCGCCCCAGCCCCCAAGTTCCAAGTTGGAGGCTACATAGATTAAGATGTCCCCTGATGGTGACCCTTGTCAAAGTACGTACGTGACCTCGTACCAGTCATACATTGGTTGTGAAACCGCCTAAGATGTCTTGTTGCGGTATGCCCACCATTGGCTGGTTTATCACATTTACGTGGTGCTTGTAAACAGTGATCGTCAGTCCCCTAAAGTGTCTCACTAGCTATGGCAAATTAGAGGACTTAAAATAAAGTATTAAATATCAACTAAATCTCACCCTTGGTAGGCCAGGTTATTAATTTAGTCATTCTTAGCCGGCCTTCTTCATGGATGTATATAAAACCTCACATAGTGTGATCCATATTGGTATCTGCTTTTGCTTCTTTTTATGCTTGTACAAAAATGAACAAAAATTAGAATTCCATATTTGTTCGACTCGGTTACACCAGATCACACGTCTAATTAAATGAGAATACGCGTGTCAAGAATGTGATTGAAACTAGGATTTCTACTGTATCCAGAAAGTTAATGCATATTTGTACTCTGACCACACTTGGAGGCCCAGTTAGTTTCCCTACTAATTAGTGAGACATGAAGTTAATGCATTTCGAGTAGCAAGGAAATGGAAATTTACCAGAATAATCTCAAGTAAAGAAAGAAACAAAATTCCAAATTAACTGTTACATGTTAGCGTTTACAGTAAACTCTCAAAGCCATTTTGATGCGACCATTATATAAAACAGCTATATCTTTTATATTCTCTACAAAGATTTTTGATTCTGCAAATTCCCAAAAGGAGTCTATAGCTCATATCTGGAATATAGAGAACTGAAGCTTGATGAACTAAAAAGGTGTTTCCCTTTTCTCTATCCTTCGTATCATCGTCAATGGCGTGGGCAGTATATATTTGACCTTGTGTTTCATATAATGAGTTTTAATAACCTAGGATGCATAAAATGCATGTGGAAGCTGCAATTTTTGTCTGGAACATAGATGTTGGCTTAGCAGAAAATTTTGCACTAGTTGGACTTTTCCGCCTGTCAAAGTAATGACTTCAAATATGTCAATACAAACTATATTTGTCTTAGTGATTTTATTTTATTTGTTTTGGCGTGTGTCAGGGGAGGGGTGGACATCTGTATAGTTTACCCAACTACGCCCTCAAAAGCTTTAACTATATTCTCCTATTTTTAGTTCAATAACATGTACTTGTAATACATATCATGTGATTCGTAATATAAATCCTTCGCGCTTTCATGTACCTCTGAAACCCTCCATCCCCGTTACCGTGATAGCCATTAAATAAATCTTCCTTAGGTTTTGTGATCCATGATTGATTAGTTTCTCCTTTATACCGTCTGACTCCACCCTCCCCCCCCCCCCCCGTTTGCCTGTTATTTCCATGTTCTCTTATTTTCTGTTAAAAAATGAAATAAATAAAATTGTACTAAACTGATTTGCCGATGACTGCATAGACAGTTATTAATCACCATGTATCATATGCTTACAACGACAGCGTAAAACATATGCAATTGAGTGTTTTTCACCCGGGTTTCTTGGTTTTTAATTTTTCTCTCTCATTGGTCCCACAGTTTTTCTCTCTATCTCTCTCTTACTTTTTAATTTAATCATTACAAAAACCCAAAAACCAAATAAAAAAACCATCCATCCAATTACTTTTGGGCGAAGGGTTATGGATCTTATGGTAGTTTAAACCTGAATACATGCTCATCTGCAATTACTTTTGCACTTTACATCACTTAAGTGTTTTAATCTACTTATTTTGGATAGAATCCAATAGGAAGACAGTGGCTAAGGTTTCCTTATATTTTGCTTGGTTTAAACATGCTTCACTGAGTTGAACTAAACTGAACTGATAATATTGCATGCACTGTGATGTTAGACGATCACGCATGTCATACTTATTCATTCGAATCAATTTTCATCTGGTACGTTCACAATATCCATCTTGACCAAGATGGTAATTTACTATCTTAGAATTAAAAAGAACTGAAGTTCCTTTACCTTGTCTGTTTGCTTTCAAACGCGTTTATGTATGCCAAATTTTGTATTCTCTTACAGAACATTTTAAATGTCATTGTTCTTTGATATTGGCAATTCATACCTTCATGATTATCTGAATAATCTCACCGTGATTTGTGGAAATCATTTTTCAGTAGCTGAAGCTGAACTGGAAAGATTGAAGCATGCTCTGAAGCTTCTTTCTGAGGCTGAGAAACAGCTAAGAGTTTCCAGTGAACGCTCAACATGGTTCACAGCAACTCTGTTACAACTTGGCTCTGTACCTTCACCAGACCCTACTCAGTCTGGAAGCAGTAGGAGACAGAGCTCTAGGACAACTGAGGATGATCCATCTTGTACTTCTAGAGATATATATGCCCAGAAGCAGAGGCTTGATGCTCACTATGCACCCCGAAAGTCTACTTCTCCTACATACATGTCTAAAGGCACTTCCCGAAATCCAACTGGCCAGGAACATCCACTTGACATCAAGGAGGGCAATTTGCCTAGCAGATTAATAACTGGTGATTCAGTGGAGGGCTCACATGATGGCTTTAATGTTGAAAATACAATATCGAGAGGCATTAAGTCGGACGTGTTGGATGAGATCTGGGTGCGATGCATCGATAAGTGCCATTCCAAGACATTAAGGCAGCTACTACATTATTATGGAAAGCTTGTATCGATATCTGAAGTTGAAGGTGGTAATAGCTTTCTCTCACTCTATTTACCAGTATATCTCTATTCATATTGGAACAGACCCGCATTTGTTTTCTATTACTCCTTGCTTATAAATTTTTTAGCTGTTAATGTGCATAGTTATCAAATTCTGATGCATTTTGGAGATGGGAATCTAATTTTGTATGTGGATAATCATAGTATTTTAAGTATATCTTCATATGTTAAATGGTACTACAAAAGCTGCTTTAGGTCATATATAAATATGTTTAAGAAACTCTCAGATTTTCTTTCTTTCTTATGTCTCGACGACATCCTCGCACCTCTCCAAATGAATTCCCTCGTGTAGTTTATTGTACTATGAGGCTTATCGTAACATGAAAGAATCTAGTGAATTTAGCACATCTATATTGATCCTATTTTTCTAACCATAATCTCCATATATCTTCATACTTTGACTTTGAATAAGTCTAAGATAAATTGCGACAATTTACATCATTGTTATGCATATAAGTTTCAAATTCTGGTGAATACCGGCTAGATTGCAAAATACTAGCAAGTTCAGAAAAAACAGAAGGAGATGGATGGAATGGTGAGTCGAACTTCTGATAACAATGTTCAGCGTTCACAGGGATTAGTTTGTTGAACACTTTGGGAATTCTGAGTTCTGTAAGCTACTTGCTTGCATGTCAATTTTGTCATGCAGCCTTCTATTAAAATTTGCATCATTCCTGCATTTGGTCACAGTACCTTGAAATGACACAGAGCACCTTCACTACTTGATATTCACTTGCCATGACAGGCTGTGAAATATCGACCCATTGGCTTTCTGTATTTGATTGTTCACATGCCAAAAAGCTCTCAAGCAATGAGTAATTCATTAATACTCCATGATTTACTCAATAGTGTTTTGTGTCTTAGCATTAATATTCATTTCAGTGAGCATTTGTTTCAAAGGATCTTCCATGTCAAGTGTGAGCTGTTGTGTTTCTTGATCTGAATTAAATCACGGTTTACAGATGCTGAGTGCTTGTGGTTTTTATTTTTTGGAAAGGCTCCATTTTTCTTTCGCACTTTGAAATATTTTCAGTACAAACTACAACACCAAAGTACTTGCTCTATCAACAAATTATAAGTTGTAGTCTCCCAAAATTTCTACATCCAAGCTGTCCCTTATGCCTGTAGTATTGTCAATGAGACTAATATCTTTAATTTCCAGGTGTCATTGTTGCTTACATCGCCTTTGATAATAGAGATATCAAAGCCAGAGCTGAAAGGTTTCTTAGCAGCATAACCAACTCGTTTGAAATTGTTCTCCGACACAATGTAGAGGTCAGAATTATACTGTTGCCTGACAATGGGACTTCTCCGGTCAGCTCAAAGCCAGCATTGGCAAGTTCTTTGGTTCAGAAGAAGATAGGAACAACTGAAGTAGATGATTATTCTGACGTAGACTCACTCCAGGAGCCGCTAAAGATATCTAAAGGAAGCTTTAATGATTCCGAAGGTAAGCTGTTGAAGACAATCAAGTCTAGTGCTGGATCACCTCTTGTCTCACGGGAAGCTAAAATGAATGACGATAAAGTGAGGAAGCCAATGATTCCAGTTCAGAGAATCGAGTCCATTATCCATGAGCAGAGGTTAGAAACTGCATGGTTACAGACTGCAGACAAAGGCACTCCTGGATCATTAAATCGCTTGAAGCCCGAGAGGAATCAAGTTCTGCCCCAAGATGGTATCTATCATCAGAATCAAACAGAATCCATAAATGCCCTGAACTTGAAGAAGTCTCAGCAGTGGGAAGACGATTTAAACCGCGAACTCAATCTATTGAAGATTAATGATGTAAAGGTTCTCGAGAAGGATCCGATGGGTAATAGAGTTGATAATTTTCCGATGTCGCCGAGCTTGCTGCATGATAGTAGCTATGTAGGAAAACTCGGCAAAGAAAGCATGTAAGTGGCTGACAAGCTCATAATTAAATGTACACTTATGTTGCACATGACAATGACATGACGATCAGGATGAGGTTTGAAGAAGACAAACTTGCTGATCTTTTCTGGGAAATTAATTACAGTCTCTTATGGTTTTTACCTGTAGGGGATATGAATCTGGGTCCGGAGCTGGAGGTTGCGGTGCTATTTTCTGCTGGAACAACCCTAGACATCATCGTAGGGGGAAGAAGGTAAAAAGTTCTTATAGTTTTTACAAAATAAGACACCCTGAAATCATATTTTGTGATGGTGCACCATTTTGGATCAGGGTGCATTTTATTTCTTGCATTTCCTACTCAGAATCATTCATTCATTCGTTCATTGGGTTAGAGTCATTTTGAAATTCATGAATCTCAACAGGCTAAACAAGGAACCCCAGTCCGTTCACACAAGGGTGTTCGGTGTTTATGGTTTGGAGAATGTGCAAAGACAAGGAGGATGGAGAATAGACAAAGAAGATGATATAGAAGAAGATCACAAGTTTGAATTGTGTTTCCATAGTTGACCTGTGTAAAGTTGTTCTATATATTTGAGAGGCTCATGAGAAAAATGGCTACAGCTTAGCTTCTGCATTCCCCAGGCCAATTTTTTTGGGATCAATAATGGTGAAGAGAAACCATTATTTTCTCTCTCCCCCTCCCCCCTCTCTCACTCTCCCTCCCATCCCTAAAAATGGAAGGTATGGGTAATTTTTCTTGAACATGAAGTACTGGTGGTAGAGAAATGTAGAAAAGGTGGGAAAATATTGAAATGAAAGAGTTGGTACTTGATAACTTGAATTGTATTATACACATATCCTTTTCAGACCGTTTACCCGTTTTACTAAAAGTCAATGGAGACCGGGAAAACTTCTTATGGTTTAATGTACTCTCTTGATTAAATTTTTTATGATAACGATATATTATGAGAAAAAAATATTGCTTTTAGAAAAATTACATATATTTGTAATAATTTTTCCCGTTTGTTCTTTTATTTTTCTCAACTAACTATATAATTATTTATTACATATATATCTTTTAAAAATATATGAATTCTTAATTTGTGTACACTGATATAAAATAAATAATAATACGTATTTTGAAACGAAGAGAGTACATATTTTTAATTTGATGCACTTCAATTTATGATTGTGCATTACTCATTATTTTACTACTAATATTATGAAAAAAATTTGGGTTGAAATCTAGCAAGCAATTGAGAATGAGATTTGACACACTATCTTTTGCCACCTTATAAATTAAGAAAAAAAATTTGTTTGCTGGGAGTTCAGATTTTTTGTCTCATTTAAATTATTCACAATAATTTCATTAAGAAATATCTTGAAAATTATTTTTTAAAAATCCAAAAATAAAAATTTCAAAATTAGATTAATTTAAAACAATTAAAATATTTTTTTCTCTTTTCCGTACTTATAGATAGTTAGAGGGCCGACTACGTTACATAAATGCAATATTGCTAAAAAAAAGCTATAAATTATTAATGAATAAAAATTATTTAATACTCCATTTTTTAATATATTATTATCATTACCACTTAAAAAGTACTTTTTTTGTTTCATTTTAATTATTTTAAAAGCGACATTTTTTGCTGACAATATGTTAATATCACAAACATTTAAAATGAAACGGATTAAATAATTTGGAAAGTATTCCTTAACAAGTGGTCTGACCACTCATAAGCAGCAACAAATTAACTCTTGACCAAAAAAAAAAAAAAAAAAATTGAAAAGAGTATCCAAGGTCAAATTTGAATCTAAAGTTATAAAAACTGACCCTTTGTCTTGGGACAAAAAATTACTACACTACAAAAGAAAACCAAAAGCCAACACTACTTATTCTGGTTTTAAATTAGGAGATCAAATGCTTTATGTTACTCTGTGTGTCGGGAAACTTAGGGATGACTCAGTGGTACAGTTGAGCTTTACAATATTTAAGATGTTCGATCCCTTCCAATGCTTCATTGGGGGAAAAAAAAAAAAACAATCACTCCATGTGCCGTTTTGTATGTCATCTCAATGAGACTCGTCAATGTATGAATAATGTCATAAAAAATTCGATTTTTTTTTTTTAAAGAGAATTAGGAACGACCAGTCCCACCCCACCATTGCTCCTGCTCTGCTCTGAATATGCAAATAATTGCATGAGCTGAATTCGTAAAAATAGTAAGTAGTAGTAATTTAGGTAAGTTGCCATGGGAACAAAATCGGGTTCCCATTATTATCAAGATTGATTTCCCCAATTAAATTTTCCATTTTCTAGGTTGATTACCAATTGCAACTTCATCTTTTTTACTTTCCCCCACACTATTTATAGTTGCAGTCAATCAAAAAAACGGCAGAAGAACCCTAAGAATCAGCCATTCTAAGCTTTAGAGTGCGTAACAAGGTACTCTCTCTCTCTCTCTCTCTCTCTCTCTC
>JAOTQG010176610.1:0-17112 GCA_025631175.1 Iris virginica | reverse complement strand
AATATTACCGTGTTGCAATTAAATATTTTAATACGCCGTGCCCGAGCCGTGCCCTCGGGCACGGGCATTTACTAGTAATCTATATTATAAATGGAAGCATTTTGATGGGACATCTAAAATAATAATTTTGTGAATCAATCTTCACCATTGAATGAAATGAAATCTTATGACTGGATGTGGGGAACAAAAGAATCAAGTACGTGTATTTGCTCTGAAAAAGAGAGATGCAAAGGGAGAGGTAGAGAGGGGGAATCGGAGTGTGTCTGTTGTAAGAAAAGAGGGGGGGGGGGGGAGGGAGCAGGCTAACTTTTGTGTCCATTTTTATTTTTTATTTTTATTCCATTTCTTCTTTATTAAATTTTAAATGTTAAATAATTTTTTAGATAAAGTAGTTTTTACATTTTTTTTCATTTATAAAAGCTTAATATTTTTATTAGATAAATTAATTTCAATTAATATTTCTTTTTTCATATTATTAATTATTAGGCCTATCTATTTATTTCAATGAATTAAAAATATATATAAAGTCATATAAAAATAATATAATATACCTATTTTATAATTTTATAACAGTAACAGTGTTTTACACATATTTCTAGGAAAAAAAAAGATTGTTTGTAAGAGAAAAGCTGAAGGGTGTGTTCTTATGAGCATTTTTTAGGATGGTTTTTGAGTTTTTGATTTTTCTCTCATAGGTCCCACAGTTTTTTATCTATTTCTCTTACTTTTTACTTTAATCATTACAAAAACTCAAAAATTACCTCAAAAACTACCCATCCAAACACACCCGAAGTTTTTAATTAAAAAAAAAATATGTTCTGTACGCCGTGGACGAGGGCTATATATATTATAAAAAGAGCTTCACATTTTAGTCGTCAATTACATGTATTTACCGATATACCCCACATATGCCAAATCAGCCATCCATTTGCAAGTAAAGGCAAATAGCGTGCACAACGACCAATAAAAATGCGACAAGTACGCAGGCAACGTGTTGAACCCAATGCCGAACAAGTCAAAAAGTTCTTCAAGTGGACCCCAACCACAACCACTAACCACCTCCCCGTAAAGCTCCAATCACATGTATAAATACGCACCCACCACCCCCTAAATTTTCGAAGGTAGAAGAGAGAACACAGAGAGAATTCTTCATAGAGTAGGCTGGATATCGGTGTCCCGGAAAAATTCCCCAATTTTCACACCCAAGAAATTTCTTCCCGGACATCTCTCCGGCGTTCCTATCTCCTCCGGCAACCATGGTAACCTTTTTTTCTTTCTTCATTAATTTCCAAACAAAATTAATTATAGTGCTCCCTTCGTTTCAAAATTTGTTCTTGATCGATCGAGAACAAACAAAGCAAGAACAAATTTTGATTGCTCATTTTGGGACCGTGGGAGTAATTTTATCCATTGGTTATTCATTGTTTTCTTCCGAATTACAACCACATTGTAGATTATTGTAGATTTATACATTTCAAGTTCGATTTTTTTTTAAGAATAGAAAACCAATGTAGACTTTGATTATTGAGTTTTTTTAATATGTAGATATTCGATTTTCCGCAATTTATCCATCAGTCTTTAGAATTGTGGCGTCTTAAAGAAAATATTTAGAAATCAAGAAACAGTTTTGAAAATTTTGACAAGTCAAATGTGCCTATTTTCTGGGATGGGGAACTGTAATCCCTCCCCCCTTCATCAAGAAAAATAGACATGCATTACTTATAAGCCACACCATTTGTCTAGCTGACTGGAATTAAGAGGAAATATTTCTTGAATGAAAAACCATAATGTTTGTGATGAACCCTTTTACGATGTTAAATTGATCATAGAATGTGTTGCGGGTGATATGTAATTATTTTGTATTATGTGTGTAATTAAATAGACAACATCGAGGCGTCTTGCGGACAGGAAGATTCACAGGTTTGAGAAGAACATCACCAAGCGAGGGGCTGTGCCGGAAACAACTACCAAGAAGGGAGACAACTATCCCGTTGGCCCTATCTTGCTCGGCTTTTTCGTGTTTGTCGTCATTGGATCATGTAAGATTTATGCTATTTTTTTTTTCAGTATCCTTTTTATGGTTCACATTGCTAACATTGCATTGTTTTAATGTTGTTGTAAATTAATTTGAAGAAGGATTTTGTAGCTCTTGATATATCATATGAGTTTGTGGCTTTTTACCTCATTATGAATAGTCTTATAGGCCACATTTGGTATACCAGCTTAAATTGTTCCTTTTTAGCTTTATTAATATTGGAAAGGAAAATGCTTGATGTCCGTAAAAAACAACAAAACTGAAGTCTCTTTCTAGACCATTGATGAACCGAACGAGACAAATGTGGTTGCACAGTTTCATGACACGTCAAGTCTGCTATTTTTTCCATACAAGTTTGCTGTATATGTAACATTTTAGAAATAAGACACTTAACCGATTGATAGAGAACATTCCTCATGTATTCATGTGCATTCTCGAGTGTAAGCATTGTCTTAGTGGATTATTAATGTCTTGCAACCGGTCTTGGGAAGTTTGGATCCTTCTTCTTCTTCACATCTTTCTCTCTTTGATGCGAAAGAAGGTTTGGAACTTCTTCACTGAGAACCATTTAGACGAGTTCAGGATGAAGATAATTTTTTTATAAAGCAGTGCGAGTTCATTTGGATCAATTGGAAATTAGCTAGTTTTTAATTCTAAGTTCTAACCTCTTTTTCTTCAAAGAAAGTGAACAGCTTCTAAGATGCCGGGTCAGGTATATTTCACTTGGTTTTTGGTGCTGGATTTAAAACCATCCTATGTTATAGAGAGTTGTTTTTAACCCATTTAAGATCCAAGTGTTTATTATCTTGCCTGACTGGGTTTTTCTTCTTTCCTTTGTGCCAGCTTTGTTTCAGATAATCAGGACAGCAACAAGCGGGGGAATGGCTTGATGAGAATACAAATCATACCTAGACGGATGGTATCTTGTTGTAATGTGTTTAAACCTTATGATCAGTAGCCCCAAAATGTAGAGAGTGAGAGTATTTTTCCTTAGGTCAGTAGTCCATGTGAAAACTCCATTAAGAAATAAAAGAAAGTCCCTTCCTTCCCATCAAGTCTTTTCACAATATGCTCCTGCCTTAGTTAGTTCTTTAAGTTAATTTTTTTTTTCCTTCTATTCCATTTGTTTTCTTTTAGGAATATTTTATGATGATATACCAAGGGTACTGTTATTTACGCACTCCATTTTTTATAAGTCTACACTCATTTTTAATTTTTTAAAAATATTCTACATATAAGTACTCAAATACCCTTATTAATAAAGGTTACATGTTTACACTCCTTTTAACTAAAAAAATTAAATACACACTTTTAATATCAGCAACTCTCTTTCATTTTTTTCTTTTTCCTTGAGGACTTTTAATTCTCAACTAACAAAGGATTTAATCAATAATTTTAGTACTTAATATGATGTTAGCGCCATTAGGGCCCGATTCTTGAAAGTTAATTCAGCCAATAAGGTCATGTTTGCCTAGGGTTTCATCGTCTATTGGGTTGCGTGAACAAGAACAAAAGAATCCCCAACCTATTCGTCTTCAATTCCGTCTGTGAATTCATCGGTCTGGATTAAGAGTCACCTTTGTTGCGCGACGCATCTAGTTCGTTAACTCATTCGAGGACAAACGATGGCAGTGAAATGATCGGCCGAACAGAGGCTAGGGCTCCTTCCTTCCCATCGAGCCCTTCCAGCTCTTGCTCCCGCGAGAGCCCCTGCCATTCTTTTAAGAGGGATGCGGATCTTCTGGATGGTCGACGTCAGCTGTAATGGTTGAAAATAGAAAACCCTTGTCATCTACTTGGAGAAGGACCTGCAAGGATGCCCGCTGGCTTCTTACTTGTGAACCCGTTAACAGCTTCTCATGAATACCCATTTTCTTCGATTTATGAGGGGAATTGAAATGGTTCTCATTTTGAAGCAGAAGGGAATAATTTTACATGAGATTACACCTTCAGTGAATCACTGTGAGTTTGTTAAAGAACTTATACCTTGTTCTCTTTTTCAGGCCAAGGTAACAGTAATAGTGTAAATGATTTTAAAGCTTTTATCATCCCAAAAAAACAAAAATAATCGCTTGTGAAATAAGCAAGTGCGAGCAGAACTTAATTCACTTCTACCATTTTTTTCAATTGGAATTTAAAATCATTTAGGAAGAAGAAAAAAAAAAGTGTGGAGTTGTTAATCCTAAATGTGTGTATTTAATTTTTTTTAAAGTTAAAAAGAGAGTGTACTTGTAACTTTTATTACTGAGGGTATTATAGTACTTATATTTAAGAAATTTTTGAAAAATAAAAAAAGTGTGTAGACTTATAAAAAATGAAGTGTGCAAATAACACCACCCTATACGAATTATAGCATGTCGAAGCATACATTTGAACGTTTAGGATGCTGATTAACATGATCCTTCTTAGCTATTTTCCTTACGCCAAGCGCTCTCATTAGATGGATACATGTATGAGAAATCGATCGGGGGTTCAAAAGCGAGCGTTACAAATTGCTTTCCAACCTTCACCATTGGTAGCGGCATGCGTTCCGTTCCCTGGTCGTCCTTGTTGATTGGTTGATGGAAGAAGGTGATACGATTTTGTCGCTCCTGTCATTAGGCTCTATCGACACGATGGACGTGTAACTTTTTGGCCTCTTGGGTTTTCTTCCTCACTTTTGCCACAATCTTCTTTCTGTTTCTCTCTAAGTTTTTTGTATTTTCCATCTTAATTATTATGTAACCGAACCAAGAGCAACTAACCGAACACAAAATGACACAAGTGAGAGAATTTGGACTTTTGCTGAAAATGAAACAACCCACGGAGGAGATGGGAATTGGACTTCGGTTGTGCGGTAATCTCCAATTCTCCATCCAGGGGTTAAAGAACAAGTTTAAACCCGTCACAATTTTTGATCGAAGATATCCCATTTGAACGCTCAATGCTAAGTTGGTCCCGGTTAACGCCCTAGCAATGACGGAAATTAAAACCTTAACGTCAACTATCATGAGCCCTTTTGCAAGCTAACACCCTAGCCCTAACGTCAACTATCATGAGCCCTCTGGCAAGCTAATACCCTATCCTTAACGTTACTATCATGAGCCCTCTTGCAATCTACAAGTACCGTAGCTGAGAAGCCTGCCATGGATATTAAAAACTTCAATGTCAACCATAACGATGATCAATTCTACCAGCAATTGTATATTCGTTTAACTAAACTTCAAACATCATAACCCAAAATAAATCCACCTCCCAAACGGACTTGCAGGGGTTCACTCCTGTCTCACCGGTATTCTGGGAAGTCAGGTGTACCAGAAAAACATCATCATATGAACAAAGTGACGCCTGCCATGTAACATCATATGAACAAAGAATGCCCACCATGGGATATCAACAGGCATAAACTTCGAACTGGTTTCATAATATAACTGTGGAACAACAATCCTTCCGAGTAATTCAAGCCTTCACTTGAGAAAAAAACTGATGATCGAAACAATGTATTGGCAACTTACCAAATGACCCAATTATCAGTTGGTTGCTGCAGAACTACGCGGAGATCAATCTTCGTGTCATCAAATAAACAATGTTAATGTGAAAGTACACGCACGACAAATTCATTTAAAACAAGCATTATAAACCACCCTTAAGAATTTAAAGACGTGAACATTCAGATGTTCGTACAGAAAAATGAGAACTAAAAATTACATAATCGACCATCTTCTTCTTTATCATTACAACGAAGAATTCAGGCTGTAACAAATTTAAATCAGCTGCATTTCAAAGCAGCCATCGGCTCTTGCCTCCACCATTTCAATCAAGCTACAGCAGTCAGGCATGGGTGAAATGCGGTCCCACATGCAATCCACTGTCGTTTTCTCCCACGTGGCAACACACATCCCGGAACCTTGAGCCACTCCCTCCTAGAGACATCATAAGTAACCAAGCGATTCATTTGTCTCGATCTAAGTGACAGCATGAGTAATCCTCGATTACCCAAGCATGTCATCCTAATGTGCTTGCCATAAAACTCCAAGCACCATATATTTGGCATTCTGTCAACCTCCTTCCATAAGAGAGTCATTTTCTGAAGCTCCCAAATGCACACACACGTGGCTGCATTCTTAGTGAGCAGCCCCACGAGCATGATTCTCCCCCCGTATTCTGCTAAAGTGTGGTCACTTAGATGCAGAGGGGCTGGAACAATAAACTGCTTCCAAACTCCCGTCGTCATATTATAGGAAATTATCCCATCTGGATCCGAGCGCAAGAAGTAAAGCGAGTCATCTACTGTCACTGCATGTGATCTAAAGTTTAGTGACAATGGCAGCTTAATACTGCTTGGCATGCTTCCCGGGCGTGTCCAGCTGTTCTTTGTGGAATTGTAAACTTCAAAGTCCCCATCACAACCAACCCAAACAATTTGGTACGCACTAGTGGGTGATTTCTCATTAAGAGTCATCCCTACAGCAACTCGGGACCAAACCTTGACTGATCTAGCTGGCAATTCTTTGAAGGATCTAGTAAGAGGATTACCTACATAGAAACTCCTGTGTCCAATGTCGAGAAAGCATACAAGACCTCCAGCTGAAGCCACCGGCAAGACAATTTTTGTTGGTAGTGCAGGGACAGTGGGATGGTGCCATTTCTTTAAGGTAGGATCATACATGGCTCCGGTGTTCACATTTTCATGTGTAATGGTATAAAACCAGGGTTGCGATTGTGGCACATTTGCACATTGGATAGAGAAACTACGAGAAGCCAATAATGAATCCCACTTCCTGCAAACAGATCGAAAACGAAAAAACGTAGCTACGGGAAGTCTTGCAATAACAGCTTCATAAAGGTCTTCTGGGAATTCCTTCCAAATCTCCGGTTCCATAACCTCACTTGAACTAGAAGCTCCAGTTAATTTACCTCTATTTCGCTCCTTTCGAGCTCTTTTGGAGGATGGATGCTTGCCAGCTTCGGCCATCTGGAAATTTTCAGGTTTTCCAGCCCTCATTGTGACACCGCAGCAATCGTCTTCTGCAGTGCTATCATCGACATTCAGAAAACAACATCTGCACAAATGAATCAATGAGGCTTCAAATATTTCCACTTTAAGCTTCACAAAATAGACTTTGAAATTAGATATTTGGAAAGCAAATAAAGATTCCCACCATACATTAAGCGGACTCCCGATTGAGTATGGCACGCCCGTAGAACATTCAGCGGTTAAATGACTCATAAAACACACAAGTACCACCATTCGTATGCAGCAAATTCAGAACCAGTACACAAACTAAGAGGCTTAGAGTAGTCAAAACATGCATAAATAGCATCTCTAAATAACCACACTGGCATTATGCATTCCTCACACTTAATTTTATGGTGTTGATCATTCAGATCTAGAGTCTAAGGAAGAATAGCACCCCCTCCGTTCCGGACATAGTCCATGTTTGAAAGTTAAAAACTTCTTTCAATTTTGTACTTTTAGCATCTTACATCTTTTACAAATTATACTAAACCTAAATATAATTTTTTTCTCCACAATATGTGACAAAACTATCATATTTTGAATATGAATGAAAAATTTACAAATTTACTTATAGCTTAAAATTTTGAAAGTGGACTATCTGAATGAAAGGTCCCAAAATGAAATAGTGGACTCTTTGCCCGGAACGGAGGGAGTACGGAACATATCAAATAGGCCTACGGCTGAGTTTTAATCCACCAACAACACATTTACCCTCCTAAAATTAGCATTGAAGATATCACTGAATATAACAGGTCCATCAGATGTAATGACTGTGTGCTGAAATTTGGACTCAACAGGTCAAATACTGGATCATAACTACCACAACTTGCTGGAATTTGGACTAAAACGAAGCACAAGCTAATGCAATGGAATATTAAGGATGATTGCACAACTAGTCTATAGAGGCAAGTTGGAGGATTCAAAAGTTAAATAGGTCAAATCTAATGAAGGTCCATAAATCCTTGGAGGGGGAAGTCAAAAAGAAATGCAAAGAAATAAAGTGTAAAGGGTGCATTGTGCAAACAAAGTAGAAAGCAAGGAAAGGGTGCAAGCTGACATTCTGGAAGTGCGGGGCGTGAAATAATATCTCGCTGAAACAGCGGCCCATACCCCAAGTGCAACTGGCTCTGTTCAAAAGATATGAAACACGCATGCATTTTCAAGTTAAAAAAGTTTTCTCCAGCTCAGACTCGCATGTCTGCCCAGTTTCCAGCCCAACTCATTCTCGCCCCGAAGCTCATACGCCTGACTCCACACCTAAACCCAAACCCTTGCCTCTGACCCTCCACGTTAGTTACCAAATATCAAAAGAACAGAAAGATGGGCCAGATATAGGCAGGAGCTAAAGAGCTACACAATCTCCTCATCTTTCTCTCTATGCCGCCTCACTCGCCAAATTCTGAAAGCAAATATCCATCCCTTCCCCAAATTTTCAGCTCTTTTCTGTTTGTTCCTCCTCTCTGGCTACTTCCATATTCCTTTAATCTCCCAGTATCCCTCAAGCATGGACGTTATAGATATTCACGACTCCATACTCACTTTCAAGGTTTTACTCATCTCAAACGGACCAAAGTGATTTCGACTACAAACACTGGGTCTTTTAGAGTGTTTGGCCATAATATATCAATGTCAACAGCTCTTGTAGGGCATATAAGTCATGCTTTTTCCAAACATGCATTGAAGTTCCTCTCAAACAAGTAGAACAAGGGGCAGCGATCAGAACTTATCTACTTTGTCTGGGCTTAAGCTAACATGTGCCCTAAGGGCACCTTCTCAGAACCTAGTTATACTAACTTTTGTCTCCACAACCGCCCATTGAAAACGTCCAATACAATAGTGTAATCATCTAGACAAAAGCAGACTCCCTTTGATCATAAGTAAGTGTCCACTTTGAATAGGCACATAGTTAAGACTCATCATTTGACTATAAAAAAAAAACTAGTGGTTACAATTAACTTATGCAGGGTCCGTAGGCAACTTGTGGACACAAATCTTCCTTCATTTTTCAGAACGGAAGGTGACCCTTCCATAGCTCATCCCAAAAGAAATAGTAAACACTTCATTAAAGATAGGAGGAAGTACTATAAACAGATGTTTGACATGTTACTTTTTGTGTTCATTGACAATGATCTGCTAACTATGAAAGAATTTCCGTGCAACTTTTGACTAAGTTGCCATGCTATCAACAAAATTTCCCGTCTCAGAACATTTTTCCACGTATCCTACAGTTGGAAACTACCTAGAACTAGTTTTCTAGGTAAACTGCAGATTATTTGAGAAGTGCTTTAGGACAAACTGAGTGCTACGACAGACAAGTGATATAGGACAAGGTACCACGACTTGTCCAGCAAGTGCACAAGCTAGAGTGACGAAAAAAGGAGAAAGAGGGAAGTGGAGAAGGTGACTACCAAAGGATCAGACACATGACATGCCAGGAGCAAACAAGGGGACACTACCATATAATTGTGAACCTTAAAAATGCGGGTGACAGCAAAATATATAGGATTAGAAACAAGCAGAAAACTGCAAGATAACTAATAATACTGAAATAACCTTAAAATACGATACCCTTCAAATATACAAATTCCCCAATACCAATCCATGTTCTAAATCTGATTGCATCACATATTTCTTCCTTTTGTGCACTTTTGAGGCCAGTATTTTGAGTAAAGGCCTTTCTAGATCACCTATACAGATTATCTTTTTGATAGAGAGAAGAATATAATAAAGTACAGAGTAAGATTCAAAGGGCGGACAAGCAGCCACCTTTACAGATTTGCCCCCTTGGCATACTTTTTATGCGCATTTACTTATCAAATCAGAGAAAGTTTAATTGCATAACATCTCCCCAAAATCTGTCTGAAAAGTAGTAGCTTCTCATGAGTGTCTTACATCAAGAGGTTAAAAGTTACAAGTAGATATCGACTGCCATGGAACACATGTTGTCTATGAGAGCTCGGTATATATCCCTGTTAAGTAACAATATATCGAGTGCGTGACCACTTCCAGAAAGTGTAAATACTACAGCCTTTCATTTAAATTAAAGACTGTGTTACTGAAGCCTTAACTGATACATCCTCCTTTCTGCTGAAAGTGTCTTATTTTCTATTTTGGCTATTTTGGGAGATTTCACTAGAGTTGTTTTCAGAACTACATTAATCCATAGAACTTAGGTTCTTATGAAAACTCCTTTAATTCTGACCATAAACACTTTCCTGACATGGACTCTTTGAGCAGAATGAAAGGAGTATTATTTACTCTCTGGTCGTAGCAAGAGCAATTTGGAAAAGATTTCAATTGCATGCCTTCTACTAGTCACACTCATGCAGCTGCAGCAACTTTCTAGTAACTTAGTAGAATTGCAATCCTACAAAACAGACAGGATAAACTGCACCAGTTGTCGCTGTACAATTGCGAATGCGCTACACGTCCCTGTATCAAAAGAACGTACTTTTTCATACCTATAATTTTTTACGGCCGCATGGATTGTCCCTCCGTTTGTTTTTTAACAGAATGTCCACGATTTCTTGAGCTCAAGCCTTAACGCAAGAGTATTTTCACCTAATTCTTATTTTTTAAAAAGTGCAGGAATATTTAGTGCAAATATATTAATATTTTACAACTTATTATAAAATCTTCAATTAAATAGTGAAATCAAATTAATTTTTATAACCAATACAAATAACTAGTTTTATGCCCGATTTAATAATTACTAGTAGTACTCCCTATATAATAGAACCACTAACACCAGATCTATCCACACGGAAAATTATTCCAAGCAGCCTTTTGTTCCTTTGCCCCTCTGCTGCCGAGACGAGACGCCAGTGAAGAAGATAATACCCAGCATGTCTTCAATTTCTTCCCTCATCCACCGCACGAAACACCCCCTCCTCCAATTCCCCCCCCCCCCCACTTTACGCAATTAACCCATCCCCCTCTTCTTCCCTTTCCATCACAACCACTTACCCCTTCTGAATACTGTTCCTTAAAGTGCCACCGCCACCCACCTCCTCCCCATCCTCTTCCCTCACTAGACCCATTACTCCTCTCTCTTTCCTCTCGATCCGGCACTGCAACCACTCCCGGTTTCCTCTTCATTGCTCAAAATCTCCAGAATAACAAAATCATACCGGCCAACAGATCTTCTGCTCGTTGGGTCAATCTCAATCGATTGACAGGAACCACGAAACAAGCAGTCAAACAAACAAAAAAGACAACTGGGGAGTTGTGAGTGCATACTACGAAGAGCAAAGAGAGGGAATTGTTCAACGAAAATGTGGAATGAAAAGTAGGGATGTATATGTGCAGGGCGACTACCAATGATCTAAACCACATTGGCCATGCTGGAAATGCATGGGGAGGGTGGCTTGGAGAGAGGAGTAGTGGCTTAAATGATGGTGAAGGTGGCGGTGGCGGCTGTGGTAAAAGGACGGTGATGGTAGTGGTGGAGAAAAAGAGTGGTGTGGGATCTTCTCGTTGCAACTGCAAAGAAGGTTGGGGAAGAAGTACTTTCATTGGGGGATTATTTCATCTGTTCTACCACTATTTGAATTTTTAAAATTTTTATTATGTTATTTATGCACAGTATTTATAAGATACACTGATTTTTTCAAATACTCACAAGGTTTAAATGAGTAAATGAAGAGCAGAAATACTATCTTGTTTAATACTTACTCAACATAGAATACATACTTATTCAAAATCTGGAAGTTGTAATTTTTCTAAAGAATTAAGATATTAATAAAATTTGATTTTAAAAATTAAGTGAACATGAATTATTATTCAAGTAGATTAATTTAATATAGAAAATAGTTTTTATTTTATTTTATTTTGCATCATAAATCCTTGTACTTTTATTTGGTTGAATAGACAAAAATACCCTTGAATCAAGTGTACATGCAACGCACAGGACAAATATAACAGACATAACGGACAAAATAGGACGGAGGGACATTCTGTGCAGCCATAAAAAACTACAGGGATGAAAAAACGCATTTTTCTGGTACAGGGACGTCTGGTGCATTCGCAATATTGTATAGGGATGACTGGTGCAGTTTACCCAAACAGACACCATCTTAATTCTTAACACTTAAAAATGTATACCATCTTTATAAGATAAACCACTTGGATCTAATAATCTAGAAAAGATAAAAGTAACAATATCCATCAATTTTCTGAAATAGAAAAATCCAAAACCTTCTAAGACATGACAAGGGTTGTGGAAAAGATCTACCAAATCCAGGGAGATGAGACAGATATACTTTTAAACCACACAAGCAGACGGAAGAACAAGCTGAGATATAGTTCTTGCTCAAGGAAGAAAGTACACAATTTCCTTCCATGAAATGTGTAACGTTCCAAACTAACCCTGGTTTTGGCATTAAGTAAATCCTTGTCATCCCTAAGTCATACAACTGATACCATATGACAAATGCAAAGTAGCCACATTCAAGCATCATTATTGGGATCACACATATGGGGACCACAATATTAAACCAAGTTTTTATTCAGAAATTGTAATCAGGCTTCCAGATATCCAGGCATATTTAACCATTCAGTTGCACTGAGTGATGCTCAAAAAGGTAACTAGCCAAGCTGAGGCAAGAAATGGTCTGCTCTACTAATGCCAAGTTGAAAGTTTTTGAACCTCACTGTTTAATAACATTACAGATTTTGGCAAAGCCTTAATCAATTCCAATTATGAGCTGAACTCCAAACAGTGAGCAGCCCTAATTGATATTCAAATAAGTTAATACTCCCTCCTTTCCAATACAAGTGTCATGTTTGAATTGGCACGCAATTTTACGAGAGCTATCGTCTTTAATAATGTGTTGACACGGTCATGGGACCATGAAA
Organism: Iris virginica; assembly: GCA_025631175.1. Taxonomy (NCBI): domain Eukaryota; kingdom Viridiplantae; phylum Streptophyta; class Magnoliopsida; order Asparagales; family Iridaceae; genus Iris; species Iris virginica. The sequence goes on along the minus strand of JAOTQG010176610.1, from coordinate 4,222 downwards.
ATTTTGTGACAACTCTTTCTTTTAGCTCCAAATTAGGAAGGTATGCAAAGTGACTCTTACTTTGGACCATCCCAAAAAGAACTAGTGGATGCTTATGTTGGAGCCGAGGGAGTATTACACAGACAAGAATTACCAGAAAAACACTATTATGCAACTAAATAGTTTTTTTGGCTCAGATCATCCAAATCATGATCCATTTCCCTTGTTCTCTACCAAATTTAGGGATACAAAAAGGAAAAAAACAAACACAAAAACTATTCTTCGATTCATGTAGGATAACTTATAGAGAGAATGCATCAACTTCACATTAATTATACGATACAGTAAAAATTTATACACATCTGAAAGTAAATGTTAAGCTATGTGAGGAAAATCACTTTAAAAAGTTTAGAATCAAAGCATATTAAAGCTATAGCATCCAATTACTACCCCTGGTCGACCACATTTTGGACAACGGAGGGCAGTGTATCATGTTCCAACACAGTCAAGAAAATGACACAATCCTCACTTGAGGTTATCTTGACGCCAGAAGTCATTGGAGTAGAGGAGTGGGTACAATATCCTTGGATTATCCTTGATTGACAGTATTATTAACATAGAGAACAGGAATTTAGAGAGCTTAAGTCTCAAGAATAAAATACCATTTCACATGAAAGGCAGATGCGTGAGCGGCATCATTTGAAGCGAAATAAACAAGGGATTGCCAATCCCTTTATTTGTTCTTACCTTTGTCCCATAGAAAGAACCACATCTTGACTTTTCATACTCAATTTCACTGTTTTTCAGAGGATAATGTATCAACAATTCAACATTAACTTGATTTACCAAGAAAACAAAAAACAAAAAATAAATAAAAATGCAAGCTCTGTGGTTTATACTTTATACTACTTTTTTGTGGTATATTACAGCAGTAAACATAATTATCTCGACATTAAGTACATGTACGTCACTTCATAGATTGATTTTAAAATACTGAAACTGACTATCAGATGTCAAAACTGAAAGGGATTGGATTCAGCGGGTACAAGGTACATGGATTACCTTCATACTCCATACTGCTTTCATGCAGAAAAAATTGGACTTGAAGGATTCCCTTATAAGAATCCATCTTTCTGAAGATCCAAATGACTGAGCAACATCTTTCGAACTGAGACTTTTTTCCCAATGTATTTTCATTCCTTAGAAATGTCCAAGTGCATGGAAAATATTCTCGTATCCCTGACTTCCCTTGATATGGAAACGCCAACATTTACTAAATAGATAAACCAGAAGATGTCCACTGAATCCACTCCATTCTGCTCAAAGAGTCGTAGTCCTTATTTCGGTACATTCCACTTAAAAGAGCAAGTTACAAAACTTAAGTTTATAGGAATATTTCTTATCAGTTTCCACGCTTATCCTTATTACGTTAAGCACAACAAGAAACATAATTAGCGTGGCAATTGCAACTTAACATATGGTATGCATCCACCACTTTCATTTTGGCAGATAATTCACACGAGGCCCAACTTCTAATCAAAATTTGTACAGAACATAAAAATATAAAGTTTTTTTAACCAAAAAAATTAAAAAGAAACTAATGAATCAAACAACAAAATTACTTTCTGCATAGCATAAAAGCCCCAAAATCAAATCAACATTATCAACAAAAAAACCAACCAAACAAGAGCACAAACAATTGGCAATAATTACAATAAATAAACCTAGACAAACAGGAAACCTCATTTCAAAGCAAAAACAACCGAATCAGAGAGAAAGCGTAGGGAAAGGGAGAGGGAGAGAAAGAGACCTGTTGGGATGTTGGGACGGATGAACGAGTAAAAACGGCGGCGGAGGAGGAGGAGGAGGAGGCGTGTGAGGAGGGAGAAGATGAAAGCAGTAAGGAGGAGGAAGGGGGGGAGAACCGTAGAGGTCTAAGAGCTCCTGAACTTGACCGATGAGCTGCTTCAACATGGCCAGACCGCCAGCCCCCTTGTTACAAACTTTACATTCTATCTAACTAACCAACCGCCCTTCTCCCTCTCCCTCTCCCCTCCCTAATTTCTTCTTCACTCACCTCCATCGTCATCATCACCCTTCCCCCTTCCTTTCTCTTTCTACAACTTGTTACTTTCTCTCTCTATAAATAAATAAATAAATATATATATATATTAGTAGTTTAGTTCTCTTATTATGTAGGAGTATTTGCTATTCTTCTTTGATTAATTTTGATCAATTTAATTAATTTTTAATAAAAAAATTACCTGTTATGGTAATAAAAAACTATTTTCGATAAAATAATTTAAAACTAAAATAATGAAAACTTATAATATAATTAAAAAAATTGTAAAAATTTTGCATTCTCGTTTTGAAACCGGAGGGGGTAATATTTTCTTTTAGGGGAATGAGCAATATTTGGTAGGTTTTTCTCTCTCTTCATGGTTGGGTATACTTCTACCTTATTAGTCTCTTCGTTTCGATTTAATTGTCATTGATAGTGACATGTTATGAGAGTTTTATATCACTTTCAGAACAATTAAATGAAACGGAGGGAGTACTATTTTTTCTTTTTCCTTTTTACTCTCTTTTTTTTTAGTTTTTTCAAAATCAAATTTTATGGTGTCAAATAGTTTGTCAATTTTTATAGCATAATTTTTAATAATAATATATATTCTAAAAATTTAGGATCATATTTTAAATAATTAAAAAAATTAGAAAAATAACATAAAAAATAACACATCGTTTAAGAAAAAAAAATTTAACTCGTATTTTCATTAGGTGTACAAAAAGCCAAAAGGTACAATGGACCAATATGATTCTTGTACCGAAAAACATTTAAGAAACGGTTAATAGTAACATCAAGTACACTCTAAGTATTTGAATTACATTTATTTGTTATACCACTTTCTTTCCGGATCGGATCCTCTATATCACTACATGTGCCACTTTATTTGTCATCACTCACATACTGATGGGACCCACTAATAATGTAACCCATCACTATGTGAGTGGTGACATAGAGAATGACACATGGAGTGGCATAGGAAATCCGAACTCCTTTTTTTTTCTTTTTTGATTGCTCACTGATATCAATGATCATATCCTTACTAATTCAGTCCGATCCGAGTCGCGCACCTATCATTTGCGGGTAAACGTTAATAGTAACATCAAATACACCTACTTTTTTTTTTTTGAATTACATTTATTTGTTATACCACTTTCTTTATTTGATCATTTCACCAAATATTCTTGTCACATTCAGGTAGTGGAGATGAAATGTTACATAATTATTTTTTTAAACATGAAACTAAATGTTATTTGATGGTAAATATCTTAATTTGTTAAAAAGTAAATGAAACAATATCGCGCTAGTCACCTTATTAACATAATAGGATAATTTTACTGAATAATTTTTCATTTCAAAACGTAAGAGTTGACACACACTTATGTATAAAAGTAATAAAATTAATAGACCTTTCGAAAAAATAATAATAAAACCATTAACAGAGAAACTAAAATAAAAATTGTGGTAGTGAATAAAACCTATAATGATAGTGAGACTGTACCTAGGTGATACTTAAAATTTATTATTTATTTTTTAAAATTTTAGTTTTATAAATAATATTGGGATGTTATTTTCAAGCATGCATGACCGGTTGTAATGAATTATCACAAAGTATTAGAGTTAAGATGTAAAACATTGGTTTAAATTTAAATTAGTAAAATAAAATAAATACACAATTTGTTAAGCTCCGTTTGGAAGGGTATTTTTTTCACTTTAATTTTTGATTCTTTTATCTCATTAATTTTATAATTTTTTATTTATTTTTCTTTTATTTATTTTTATTTTAATTATTATAAAAATACAAAATTTAAATAAAAAATTACTCATTTGAGCGGACCATTCTTTTCCACGTCCGTAGGCCCATGCGATCATAAGTAGTATTGACCCGTACGCTACTTTTGTCCCTCCCTGCCTCCCATACTCGATTATGAAAAATTCAAAATTTGCCAAAGTCAGATAGAATATGAAATTATGTATTTGTATGATTTGAATTCAGCATTTCATTTTAATATGAATAGATCTCCTAATCCTATGAGAAGTACAATTCTAATCATAATAGAAATAGATCGTAGGTTTTAAACCCAATTGTATCTCATATATATATATACTAGTTAATGCCCGTGCCCGAGGGCACGGATGGCATTTTCGAAATTTTTAATACTACTTAATGTCCGTGCC
>JAOTQG010176500.1:0-17114 GCA_025631175.1 Iris virginica | reverse complement strand
AGATGATTGAGGAGAGAGACTGCTCTTTAATATCTATGCCTAGTTATAGTTTAACCTAATAGTTTGCAATAATTACCTTACTGCCACCGCCTTTTTAAGTGGCCTTGGAATGATCTGAAGCGTCCATGAATATTGATCTAATAGTGCAGAATGGTTCCTATGTTTGTACAATATATAGGGTTTGTATTTGATCAATTTCCTATATATATATATATATATATATATTTTGACTTATTATTCTCAAATTTCCTACTCCAGTTATTAACCTTATTATAGATCGATCAGTCTTCCCATAATTGAGCATGTTACATATTGAAAAGTTCATTTGCTTAGTTCATACCAACATATAATCAATTTTAAGCTCGTAATCAATGAGAATAAAGTAGAGTTACTAACCAACAAATTACACACATTCACTATAGAAATAAAATGAAAAACCTCAGCGACAAGTGCTCCGAAACATATCATAATAATACAAATATATAAATTATTCGGGAAACCTTATTCCAATAATATCAATGCAGTGATCAAGGTTTTCTGAATAATTAATATGTTTGAATTATTATCAAATGTTTCGATCAATAAAAATTTTCAATAAATAATTTAAAATTATCGGCAAACTCTTCTTAGCAAAAACCTCATTTTATTTTAGATTCCGATCACGTAGTTGATATGATATAATTTTTTAAAAATTTTATTATTTTCTCTCTATTTTTTTAACTTTTCTATTTTACAAATTTGTAGTTTGGGTTGGGCCCGTAGCACTTTTCAAGACCCACAGAATATAGATAGACCGACCATACGAGAGCGCGTGAATATGCAGGCAGGGGTTGGGTTGGGCCTGCCATAGGATCGCACACATCCTCACAAGCCACAAGAGTGGTTATTTTAGTTTAGTGGTGTTCGTTAAGCTTCAAATCAAACTCACTTCCCCACTCTTCACAACACAGCACAACCGCCAAAAATCAATCAATGGCTTTCTCTCTCCTCTCTCCTCCTCCTGCTTTCAATCTCTCCTCAACTCCTTCTCCTTCAAACAACTACTCTCTCACGAACAATAATACCTCTCCCGCCGGCGTCGGTGTCGGTATCTCCGTTGCGAGCAGCAGTAGATATTTATGCAGTACCTGTAGTACTAGGAGGAGAATATCAACGATCGTAGTCAAAGCTTCGGGAAAGGACGACGACGAAGCATTCAGTCCGTTCGGCTTTGTCACCGATAATCCTTCCAGCCGAAGCGCCATTCAGCTTCCTGAAAGCCCTGCCGAGGATGGAAACGTCGGCCAAATGCTTTATGTAAGCGCGCTTTACTAATTTCTGCTAATTCTTCAGTTAATGAAATGATGATCAATTCCTGTTACTTGTTGTTTAATTTGTAGCTTTTAATGACTAATAGCAACCAAACGTGATTTCTCTGATAAGTATGCCTCTTTGTACTGGTATGAGCATGTTATGGTTAGATTTAATGGAAATGCTAGTAGTAGATTAGAGCACTGAATTGCTAATCGTGCAGGTACAGAATCGATGATTTTGTGATTTAATGTCGACTTATACAAGTGCATTGACTGAAGCACTTCTTTCTGAACTCAAGCATCCCTGTTTGTGCTGCCTTGAAGTCTTAAATTTTTTGGGTTTTGAGGCTTTTAATCGGATGCCAAAGCGGATTTGTTTATAGTTCCTTTGCAAATGAGTAATGCTAATTAAAGTGACAAATGGATGTAAATGTTAAAAATACAAGTGCTCTTTGGTCAATAATTATAGGTTCCACGGTGGTACCTGTAGAGTACATGAACCTATTAATAATCACCAACTAAGTTTCTGTATCCAACATTTCATACCTATTTTGTAAAATGTATCTTTATACTTTGCAAATTTGTAAGAAAACTTGGAACTTAATTCCTACAAATACAATAGTAGCCTTCATTAGGATACAAAAAACATGTCACGGTATAACTTAATGGAAATGAAAGTTGAAGAGTGTGTTGAATCATTAGTCTCAGGTGCTGACCTCAGTTAGTGTATGTAAACTGTCCTTAGAGAACAGAAGACAAAGGAAAGGAATATGGCTCTTATGTGAAATCTGGTGGCTTCAGATGGTTCGTCAGAGAGACAGGTACAGTTTTCATTTCTTTAACATCATTGTAATCTTATATCATATCCGTGATACTGAAATTTGAAATGAACCTTGCAGGATCGGCTGAGAGCCGTCGTGGAACCGTAGTCTTCCTCCATGGGGCTCCAACACAGTCTTACAGCTATCGTGTTGTTATGTCCCAGGTTCTGAGACTCCTGCTTCCGCTGTAATTTTGATTTGGAAATATAGAGTTTTAAGGAGTACCGTAAACAGAATGGGAGCAAAAACTCTAAAGCTCATAACTTGTAACTGGAAAAATGAGAACATATACTAACACAGGGAGAACTGGAAAGAACAAGAATTTCTTATAAAAAGCTACTGAACATTCTTTTACGAGTCTGAGGTATACACTATGCTGAACAACGCTACATTGATTTCTCAAAGAAAATATGGTGGCACTACATACTTTACACATGGTACTTATCTGCCTGCTCGATTCTTATTCGATTTCTGACCATTCAATGTGATCTTGTTCATGTTGTTAATAGATGGCAGATGCTGGTTTCCATTGCTTTGCACCTGATTGGATAGGATTTGGTTTCAGTGACAAGCCACAACCAGGATATGGTTTTGACTACACTGGTATGTGATTCTTCAAGAGGAAAATTCATTAGATGATCATTAATATGGATATGTTTTTCAGCTTGGTGAAACGCAATTTCCTAAAACTATTTAACAATTTCGTTGTTACAGAGAAAGAGTACCACGCAGAACTGGATAAATTACTCGGCGTCCTGGGTGTCAATTCTCCTTTTTCACTAGTAGTGCAGGTTTGAACGAATTTGACAAAGAGTGAAGATTTATCATGGTGTTTGTGAGGAATATGTATGTGCAAATTTATTTTCTTGATAACCATCAGATTCTAATCCATCTACCTCGACTTGAGCATATACTGGAATTGCATTTGCTTAGACCTTTCCCACTGTGAATAAGTAATTTGTTTATGCATGTGCAATTAGATTAAATCTGCATATCTAAGTTGTTTTGCACTCTTATTGTAGGGATTCCTTGTAGGTTCTTATGGATTAACCTGGGCCTTACAAAATCCTGGCAGGATATCAAATCTTGCTATTTTGAATAGTCCGGTGACAGCCTCCTCTTCCCTTCCTGGACTGTTTCAACAGCTCAGGTTTATTTTCTGTAAATATTTAGTAATTGAAGCTCAAGTTACCTACTCTCCGAATAAATTAATATGTTTTGGTAGTTTTTACTCACACCCTGTCTCTGTTCATGCATTCACCTTGATATATGTGTTGTGAAGGATTGACATTAGCTTTATCTCAGTCTGAATACCGTATTTCACCTAATCCTTACGTGTTTGTAAGGATTATTTCGAGAATGCCAAAGCATGCACGCCCTTGCTCTTAAATTTGCGATTAGTTTGACAAAAAGGAAAGAAACTTGACCATTATAGGATCTATAAATGACTTTGATGGAAGGGATTCTGGCTATCAATTAGTGCTTTTGTCCCTAGATTTCCTTTGATGGACTCTTCAACTAGCCAATGTGGATACTGCAGAAACTACATAACTGTCTACACTTTTTTGTTTCTAGTGTGAATCCAGTTTATGAGCCTCTGGCATATCCCTATGTAAATATTCCTCTAACTAGTGTAGTGCCACAAAATCGGAACTGTACCCCAACATTGCTCATGCTCTTTCTTTTTCGAATTAGATTGATACGTAGAGACTGCAGTCTTTCATCTACATCTAGTTATAATAAAGGTCACCAATATACAATAATACAAATGACCGTTCATGTGATTGATGGATCGAGACTATGCTTGCTTACCTTGGTATATATATTTATGATTAAGCATTCTCGGATCCATAAGATCTTGAGAAGTCGTTATCACATTCCCTTATTATTTATACCATCCTTTTGATGACACCATCTTTCCTTGTACCTTTGACCAAGGATACTTAGTTAAGTTGACGTCCCTACATGAAACTTGTTTGCAGCCTGACATGCTTATGTTACGGGCTTTACTTCTCAAATTATGACGTCTATTTCCAAAATATCCGTTAATAACATTTTGGATGTGGTCTGTCTAATAGTTTTTCTTTTCTTTGCTTTTTGATAGCTAATGTTGATTATATCTGTGGAAATGTCTAATTGTCATTGGAACATGCCAAACGTACAGTGATGTTATATGCTTTTGATTATGTTTCCTCTTTCTTGACCAGAATACCGCTCTTTGGTGAATTCACTTGTCAGAATGCTATAATTGCGGAGCGCTTTATTGAAGCAGGTAGCGCGTATGTATCCAAATGTGCACCTATCTATGAAAAATTACTAGTCTTAGATTGACTGATTGGCTTGCTGTAGTTTCTGAACTCATTTTCATGTTGTTACTTACGGAAAGGAAATTAGAAAATCTCCTTGGAACTTCTAAGTCAAAACGTAAAACAACTTGGTTCGGTATATTTGACTTCCTAGTGCTATCTTCCATAATTAGTGAAAGGAGTAACTCTTAGATGAATGTCCAGGTATTTTTGTTCATGTTCATCTTACATCATATTCTTTCAAGGCTCTATCTCCTTAACATAAATGAATTGAAGAAAAATGCATTGATTGAACAGGCAGCGAGTAATATACATTTTTGTATCTTAGACCCCCAATCACAGCCCTTATTAATTGGGAGAAAACATGTTAAGAGTTCAGGAGAAGTTAGTTGACCAAAGGGAAGAACAGATCAATGAAAATATGTAGTGAACTGAAGTATGTCAAAGGTACATCGTAAATGTATGGAAAATCTTATTTTATAGCTTCTTATATTTTGGCAAAAGAGAAAAGTTCCCTCTAAATGTTGCTTCATGGGATAATGCCATCATTAACTTCTTTCTTTTGCGTTGATATTTCAAGTTGGTTTTGAGTTTCTATTGGTCTTCATTTTGTCATGTGCAATATTTTTTTTATCACAGTTATGTCCTGAAGCTGGAAAAGGCTGATGTTTATCGCCTACCATATTTGAGAAGCAGTGGACCGGGATTTGGTTTGTAATTCTACATTTTCCAATTGCTTCTGTTACTACTTTGTGACATTAAAGATAATAGTTTGACCTTATGGGTAAGCAGCGGTATTTTTTTTCTTTGAACAGAGAATACCAGTATTTCTAATCATTATGTGTGTTTTATATGAAAAAGAATAATTTTGGTCACGTCCATAACACTATAACTTCCTGGTCCATGGCCCCAAACATGGTAGCAAATATTGTTAAACTGTACAAAAGAGAAATAAGTTGCAGCTAGTAAACTGATCAAACTCTATTTGACAATCTTGCTGCTATGCATTCTTTTTATGTAATTCTTTCCTTCTCTACTTGTTTCTTAACAAGTTCTCCTGAAAAGAGCAGGGGCTTTAGAAGAAAACTAGCATCAATTAAGATAGAAAATACCTGATCTGAAGCAATTGGCTGGTATATTTGCAGAGCAGATTATACAGAATAAAAAAGAAAAGAAAAGCTTATATTGCTATCGAAGTTTGATGGGTTCTGTTGCAATTAGGCTTTAGATGGATATTAAGTTTTGATATTATCATTTGCACTATATGTTTTTTTTCTTTGTCCTTTCCAGACAGACAAGCAAGTCTTGTTAAATGCTAACAAAATGACCGGTTGTTACACCCCATCACAAATCACCATCACCGCCTTAAACCAATATTAACATTCCCGTTGATTTTGATATTAGCCATCTTCCTAGGTGGCATACTTCTTGGTCGACTTCATATGTCCGGATCACCTTAAGCACAGTAATTACTTAAATTATCCTTCTTCAAATGCAATTAATTGTATCCAATAGATATATGTTCTATGCTACATGAACTTGTGGTCTAGCCCTATGAAAGCAGGTAGTGCCAAAGCTACATCTCATACCCATCTAATGTAAAACTTTATGCATTTATTAGTGAATAAATGACAAAAACCCTCTAGACTCTAGTCGATATCAACTTGTGCATGGACGCAAAATAATGTCATCTAAGTATTTGTAGGTTCTAATTTTCAGTGTTTCTGTATTTTAAGCTTTGCTTGAGGCAACGAGAAAGGCCAACTTCAAAGATACTTCAAGCCGAATAGCTGCTGGCTTCTCATCGGGAAGGTATGATGCTATTGAAGATACTAAATACAAGCAAATAAACAGCAAACCTTCTTCTTCTTCAAAAGCACTTTACTGTATATCAGTTGTAGTACATTGATACTACAAGATATTGGATTCATCATTGTCAGATAGGGTGAGAAATCAACAAAGTTAGGTATCGTGTTCCTTAAAAACACTCTGAGTTGGAGTGCATTGATACTACAACACACTGGAATCTACATTATTAGACAGGGTGAGAAATAAACATAGTTAGATCTTGTCGTTCTTTGTAAACACTATATAATATGATTTGCTGTTCATTGATGCTACAATAGATTGGAATCTACATATCGGATAGGGTGAGAAATCAACATAGTTAAATAGCATGAGAAGTAGAGAGAGCCTGGAGGGTAGGAATGGGTTTGGCCCAGACGAGTTATAGACTACATAGGCGGTTCCAACTTCCGGCCTAAAGTCACTTGGTGCTAGGCGGAGTACCCATCAAATCTACCTATCGTGTCTGTATCCATTTATTTACTCTACTTGGGACAATGTTAACACTGAGAGGCTGTAGGTTGTATTGAGAGATAGCAGGACGTTGTGGGTCAAGCACCTGGACCTCAAAGAGCGAGAGGGGATAGAGGGCACGGGTCTTAGAAGCAGTGGAGAGAGTGGTGGACAGACCTGGATCAACCTGCTTTGGTACCTTCTAGAGTTAGATAGGATGAGAAGTTGAGAGAGGCCAAGGGTAGAAAGGGGCTATGAAGGAGTTATAGACTATAGGTTCTAACCTAAAAAAAATAGTTGGTGTTGAGTGGAGTACAGTGTGACAGTAAACGAGATTTCATCAAAAATAATTTCACTTTTGATGCATTTGGAACTTATTCATCGGTTAAGCTAGAAGAAACTTAATCAAAACCTGTGAGATCTCTTTCTTCTCCATTCTTTAGCCAGAGGTCCTTACTCCCAAGAAGTTGGGTAGCATTTGAGTGCTTGGAAGGAATAGTTGTCGGGCTTCTCCAAATTCTTAACTGGCACGTCAAAGCTTATTGGTTGTTAAATCAGCTTGCAAATATCAGGAAAAGATTTTCGTGGCTGGAATATTTCTTGTGGCAATTGTGTGTCTCGTCTACCTTAACTGGCGAATCTTTTATGAGAAAATGCGCTGATATTCGCCCTTTAGTGCCACGTTGACTGGTTCCATGCCAGCTCAATGAGTTGATGGCTTTTAAACTCTTGAATTATTATGCGAATGTTAATGTTTCCCTCAAGCATAAGCTATGCTGCTAGCCTTGCATGTGCTCTTCTAGAGTATGAAAGCGTAGCTTCTCGGTGTCAGGTGGGATGTACCAGTATTAGTTGCCTGGGGAATAGCTGACAAATATCTTCCTCAGTCAATAGCAGAAGAGTTTCAAAAGGGAAACCCCACCGTTGTCAAGCTTAAATTGATTGAAGGTGCAGGCCATATGCCACAAGAGGACTGGTAACTTGCTCGAAACATGGTACTGCGAAACTTGTTCACTTATATATTTATTTTCTAAACGCTCTAACTGCATTTCACAGGCCTGAGAAAGTTGTTGATGCTTTGAGAGTGTTTCTGCGATGATGGCGCTCGTCGAACCAGCGTATGTCTACCATTTGTCTTTGTATATGAATTAGTTCTGATCTATTCACAGGTAAATAGTGCCTCATCAGAAAATGTATTATTCATTTATTATATATAGTGATTTCCTTTTATCCTTTTAACTTTAATCCTCTATGTGAGAACAAAGATAGATGTACCAGTTAGCAACAAAAGTTCTGTTGGTCAAAGATATCTAACAATCCATCTTTATGAATTGGATAGTAAGAGTTCGAACTGTCATATTTTGAAAGATACGCCAAGTTTTCGATTGATAATTTTCAAGTTAAAACAGCTTCTGAACATTTAAACATCAATCGATGACGGAACGATTTTACCCTAGAATGTAAGCCTCAGAATAGAAGGCACAGCAAAACAATCTATCTACTAGTACTGGGCAATGGAAATGTACTATAGTCTATAACCATTCATTATCATCGGTAGTTATAAGCAAAATCCATGCAGCAGTTCGACACATGACCACATACAAAAACGGGGCTGTCCTCGGTCACTTATCCACACAAACCAAAAATAGAAGCCCCGGACAGATCAACCTGAAATGCTTGCAAAGACGCAATTATCCTACCCTCCACTTCCCATGATGGATAAAGCCAGTAACTATGTTGTTCTCTTTGGCTGCTTACGAGTTTGCACAGTTTGGGTTTTCTTCTTGGAAATCTTCTCAACATTACTTTGTTTTCCCTTCATAACTTTCTTCTGATCCCTATTACCGTCATCATCACTGCCACTGCCATCAGGTTCATCATCACCATCCATGGGCTTCCTTTTAGGGGGAGGTCTTTTACCTCCTTTACTTCCCTTCTTCTGGTTTACATTAACTTTCCCACTCTCCTTAGATTTTGTTCCCGCTGAAGGTTTTTGACCTCCTTTTGTTAGCTCTTCTGTATCTTCATCGTCGCTGTCAGCTTCTGCACTTTCATTGTCGCTATCATTGGACTTCCATGCAGGAGGCTTCTTAGCTCTACTCTTAGCAGTTTTCTTCCGCAATTGATCAGCATCATCATCGCCATCCTCATCTTTGGTTGTCTTAGAAGGTGCTTTAGCAGCTTGAGCTCCACTTAGTTTTTGCAAGTCAGGCACATATGCTGTTGTCTGAGGCAAAAGGACATGCTTCCTAAAATAGATATATTAATTGACAAGCAATAAGAACAGTGGAGAAAATTTTACAAGCCACGTACCCTGCCCCGAGCAGAAATGAACTCTATTTTTTTCCCTGCCAAAACATGGGAAGTCGTCAATGTCTTAATATGGAGCAGAGGAAAGCATCTCACAGGTGAACTGGGTACAGGTTACGAACAGACGAATATCGAGTTAGAACGCATGCAAGCCTCAGAAGTTGACAAAATGCAGAGGGAGGTTCCTAACTGACAAAACACAGTAAATCTTCGCATGACACAGTATTACAGGCATGCCGACAAGAAAATGGACATGGACATGGACAGACATGAAGTTTTAGTCGATTGTGCAGAAAGAAGTAAAGCTACATAAAGGGGGCATTTGTATAATTCGAAAGCTAGACTAATGGTGTGAAAATAAAGCCAACTCACATGAAGTATCAAAAAAATATAACATTGTCCTTGAAACCTTCTCTTGTATAGAAATTCAGATGTCATCAATATAATTAAACAGGCATGCTTAACAACAAGGAAAGTGATTGGTCACCCAACCAATCCTTCCGAATTGTCTGCCGTAGAGAAAGGATGGATGAGATCAATCAATGATTTGTGGGTCCCATAGTCCCATATAACAAAAACAGTCAACAATTGAGGTGAATCAACAAGTAGAACTGTAGAAGACATCATGAAGAAATTGTTAACAATTAAAACCTATTCCCAGGAAAACAAGCCAGGTTGTCATAGTAATTTATACTTCTTATCAGAAAGAAAAAAAAAAGGGGGGGGGGGGGGTTTAACTACGGAAATGATAATGCCAGAAATTAAAGTATGTACGAGCCAGGAGCCAAACCATCAACAAAAGCCTTGCCAGGCTTCTTTTCGCGGGAATGGAAAATCCAGCTACTAGGAAACTGACTACTATCAGCCCCAACCTCAACAGCTTTTTCAATGACCTGTAAACATTTGACATTTTGATCAAAATGATCCAACACAGAAAAGTAAAGTCTTACCATCTAGTTTTCCAGGCTTTTTGCCCCAACGAAAATGAAACAACCATTCATGTGGGAAACGGCTGCAATCAGCATCAACTTCAACTGAATTTCGAATAACCTACAAATATTGTCTCTATACTATAGCGGTAGAGAATAAATGTGCAACAAATTCGTAATAAACTGAAAAAGTCAGTAGCATGCAAGACATAACTACTCACCTCTTTAATGCAATTGTGCAACGCTTCACAGCTTTCTTTGGAAATGGCAGAAGCTATCTGCAAAGGATGGATTCTTGCCTGAAGCAAGAAAAGCTATGTCGTTCAATTTACTTCCAACTCTTTTTGATAAGCAAACATTACGCGAGAATCAGAGATAAAAGAGAAAACTACAGCTTGCATGAACATTACTAAAACTATTATATAAAAATAACAAAATAATAATAATAACAACATTTTCAAAGATCCACCAACAATATTGACATTCTGTGATTGTCATGCAAGAAACGAAAAACAAATAATAAAGCCACCAAATTTTTAAACTTTTGAAAGTTTTAAATTCATCGGAATCTTTGATCTCAAATATGAGCCATTTCAGGAGCACATTGAATCTGTTTCACATGTCTGATAATAAAAATGTAAAATCAATGCCTCTATTTCCTTCTCACCGACATGGAAATATTCAAGTCACGGATAACAAGGAGACATTAGCTCATGTAATTTGGTAGCATAAACACCTGAATATCTTTCTCCAAGACAAGTAATGGGGATAAGAGAAAAAAAAAAAAAAAAGTAGAACTGAAAGTCTGAAATTGAAACTTTATATCACGTTAAGACCCATAAACACACATTCATCATGGATGGGGGAGAGAGAGAGAGAGAGAGAGAGAGAGAGAGAGAGAGAGAGAGAGAGAGAGAGAGAACTGTAACAATTATGAATAGGAGATTTTCTCAGCTGAAAACAAACTGAACTGAATATTATGAAAAGAGTAATGATAGAAATTCCAGTTTTTGTTCCAATTTCCCTTTCCAGTTTATGTGGCAAACTTTGGTATGCATTAGACGTCAAATCCCTCAGCCAGGGCCACTGTTTAATCAATCGTCACATGCCTTCTCACATGGATTGAGATAATTGGAACACATAATTGGCATCTCTATCATCTATAGTGCAAAAGAGAGCGGTTTATGTAACACCTACGTGTCACATCAATTGCTTTATTTTACACATTCTTCCCCCAATATTTTAATTTTTTGAATTATTTCCGCAATTTACCCAATTCTTTTTATATTTCCTCAATTTTTTAAACATTCCCCCCCCCCTAATTTTTTTAATTCTTTCCACATTATACCCAATTCTTTTCATATTTCCCCAAATTTTCAAAAAATACATTTAACTAATAAAAATGCAGCCCAGTGCCCATGGGCATGAACATAAATAGTTTGCTTATAAAAGAGAGAAAAGAGAACATAATGAAATGAAGTGACATGTCCTGTCTCAAAAATATAATGCAAAGGGATATGTGAGCACAATTGTACAAACCTGGTATAGCACTTCATCTGCAATCCAATTGCCAATACCTGAGATATAGCTCTTCAAAGACGAAGAACAAACATCATCAAAATCATGAGCTAGTTCTAAAATAAAAATAAACAAGAAAAAGGAAGAAGGAAATGAGAATATAAACTATATTCCATTTCATTCATGAATATACGACTTCTCCAAACTGCAAGGCCATTCCAAGTTTTGTCAAAAGTTTATTGTATTAAATTTGAATCTGAGCAGTCCAGAAAAGATAATCTGCAAACTTCGGAGAACAAATTGTAGGGCCACAGATACAGACAAATCTGATCAAGGCCGACTAATTTGTAGCATAGTCCTAGTGTTTAGTGATAAAGGGAATGCCCTTTTAAAGGAGAAAAAGGAACTTCTAACCCCATTCTAATTGGAGAAATCACCACATAGAAAACAATCAATTACAAGGGAGAAAACAAAGTGGTCTCAACCTGGTCAAGCAAAAGAGCCTTTATTCCAATCTTCTTCTTGCTCAACGATTTGAAAAGCTCGTCTGTTGTCATTGGCTGCAATAATGCATCTGGGCCAAGCTCAGATATCGGGGGGGCAGAAGCTGGCTGTAACATGAAGTTATCACCTATTTTAGATTGCGGTGAGGGTGAGAAGAGAGAGGGAGGGGGGGGGTAAGCAAAGAAGCTGAGCAACAGAAAGCGGCAGCAAAATACATTTTCAAGCAAGCGAACTTTTGCAAACCGCCTCTTATCAGTAAAGGAAATCTCTAAACCATCATCTAGCTGCAAACAAGGAAAAAAGAATCAATATATGCTAAAAAACATAAAAGAAAAATGGTAAACAGTTTGCTTTTTCATTATACAAGATTGGGAAATTAATGAGTAAGCTTGTCCAAGCAAAGGCAAAATACAAAACAAATCAAACTTGGTGAGGAGAAACATAATACAAAAGCGTAGTTAACTGTTTATATTTAGTAGACCACTGTCCCTAGCACATCAAATATCCAACCCAAAGTTTGAATTATGTTGTTAAGTGAACAACTACAGTCTTAAGAAACTCACATTGAAAATTGGACTTATCGAAATTGTTACTATTATTGCAGTCTAGCACATACTAATTGAGTTAGAACTAAACAGAAAATTGAGTTCAGAAAAGGCAGAATACAATAAAAGAACAGGGAGTGTAATTTATCCAATTAAAAATCCAGAATGTAGATAAGGCCGTAATCTTTAAAGCTTTAGCGTCCTGCATTCACAATGTCCTGCAGGCTGCAACTATTTAATGTAGTAAATGAAGCAGTCGCTTGGGCCATTCTCTTTGTATTGTATCATGCAACTTTCCTAGCTTACAAAAACCAAGCATTTCTCATTTGGGAGAGACCAGAAGCTAATATCCAAGCTGTTGGTGGATAGATCTTTTATGAACTAACTTAATCAGCATAATCTCCCTGATCCTCAAATACGATATGATGATTCAGTCTCTTTCATTCACTCAATATTCCCCATTATCTTTGACCATGTCAGCCTTTTCTCCGAATTACATCAAAAAGTCAAGCATCGTAGACCAAACAATCAGCAAAAACATTCTTTCAAGCTCTTAAGGTCCATGCTATGCTAGATTAATGAATTTTGTTGTTCTCTTCTTGCATGTGAACAAAATTGATCATGCAAAACTAATATACTCCGTACTTCATTACAGAACCTTCATGATATGTCATTATCCCAGTACGCTATACAGTTTTCTTTTCCAATATTTGACTAATGGGAAGAAAAGTAAACTGCAAAACTATGATCTAGTTTGCAAGCCACCCTCCACCAAGAAGGTGCGACTAATGCTTAATGAATTTCATCTCGCCAGTAACACTAGTCAAATTTAAGGAGCACAGGCATGCATAATATATTGATTCTCAGATGTGATACCAAGTCATACTTCGATAAATAATTTGGAATACTTGGAAGGCCACTCATCTGTCTCCTTTACGGCAGATCTGAAAGAAGCAAAAGAACTTATCATGATCAGTGAGCAGAGACTCCTGCGAATCAGAAACTTACTACCTTGCACTTTTCTTCTAACATCAGTAATCTTTCATTCATAATAGTAGTATGTTAGACCTAGGCACGCAGGTGCACAGATACAAGAAAACATATGCCCGCACAAAAAAAGTTAACGATTTTGCTTATGAACCAAGCAAGTAGTATATAAAGAAACACATCAAATGTTCAAATTTGTTACTGACTAAACTAACTATATCACACATAAAGAGTTCCCCACAGGAATAAAACTGCCACCAAGATCTCAGCTTACCATGTAGGAGAGACAAATAGTTCTGCATTCACGGGTAGTAATATTATTAAAAACAAGTAAATGGCTATCTTCTCAAGCCATGCAGCATCACAATTAAGAATGCACTGCGACTGGAACCACTCAGACAATATTTAAGTAAAATGAGAGCCTGACTCCACTCAAACCGGAAAGGAAGGAAACTCTTTACCAATTTTCAATAACATAATGCCTACAAAACCAAAGCCCCTAATGCATAGAACACATAACTCTTCTTTGTTTTGTAACCAAAACAAATTACAAGTGCAAGAGAATAACATAATGAGTAAGTCCACCACATACGTATACCAACAGATTCCCCCTTATAGTTGTGTAGTTTCAAATGCATTTTAACTAGCCGTCTGACACAATTACACGGTAGGGAAATAAACCATTGAAGTTTAAGAAAGTTATCAAAGAGTGAGACTTACTGTTGTCCTTTTATCATGATGGAGGATTCTTATAATGAATTAACAGTGTGAACTTGGTGACTTACTAATTGTAAGTTTTTGTGCACACATACATTTATAAGATGATAGTGCTCTTACTCCTTAATTTCTTAAATAAATAATTCACATAACTAGGCAGAATGTGGGATGGTTGACAACTTACCTTTTATATTTCGTTACGGCGACTCCCTTGATATATATAGCCCCTGCCATCCCTGAAATGACATAAACCACATGTATAGTGGATTAGTAAGTAAAGATCTTACTAAGCCCCGCCTACATTCATTTCTGAATTAGAAACATGAGGGCGGAAAGTCCCTTTGAAAGTCTCAAGCTAACACTCTTAATATTTCAGAGATTGGAGAGCATCACAGAGCATAACACAATGTGCGTAACTGACCCTTCCATAATTCCATTACATAGCTAAATCTTCACCAAAAAATTGAAACTAAATTTTCTGATTTTACACTTGAACTAGTATAACTTTTTGGTAGGTCAAAGATAAGGAAAACAAAACAACTTGGACACCAAACCATGTACAGAATTAAGAAGCTTCAATCAGCCCCAGATTAATGATCATTTTACAATTCCGAGACTATATACAGCTTCTCCTTGCACACTATATCAGTAGCCAAGCTGAGCTGTGACCGTTCAACATCCAAAACAAAAATTCACAAACATGAACGCAAATCAAAATAAGAACGCGGCAAGCTATAAATAAATACAGCCACATACTTGCATTAGGATCTCAAATGGCTCAATCACAGGACCGTGAAACTCATTCATTCTTCGCACACTTTCTTGGCAGTCAATTAGGCTGGTTAATTTATACATGCATCACTTTTAGCATACCTAATTATACTATTTAGAGAAAGGTTTTCTTGTGCATGTTCATGTTTGAACCAAACATTGCACGGAATTTCTGGAAATGTTAGGGTAAAAATGATAGTATTGCGGGAGCGAGTTAATGACGAGGGTTTCGGACGTACCGAACTGGAAAGAAGGAAAGGGAGGGGAGTCGAGCTGGAGCCACATGTTTTTCCCCTTGCGGTGAGCCGCGACGATTATCTTTCCTTGTAGAGAGGCTTGGAAGTCGGAAGGTGAGACGCCGTCGATGACCTTAGAATCGTCGGCGACAACCGATCGCGTGATCTTCTTGCCGAGACAGTGGTCAGCTATGGCTCTTCGAGCAGCTTCTACCTCCGGAAGCTCCGGCATTTTCTATCTTACTCAACTGGGACTCTTTCTTATGGTGTTTCGCGCCCTTTTTGGAAATGAAAAAAATGTTTTTCTCCTCGACAGGAAAATTTTCTTCAGCGACAGGAGAGAGATGGGAGATGAGAAACGCGTGTGTGTGGTCAGGTACACGGTACACCCTCGCTGTTTCTGGTGCCGGTGCATTTGACCAGTGCACGGTCTACTCTCGTCTCGAGGATAAAAGAGTTTGGGCCGAGCTCTGGGTTTATAATGGACCTTGTCATTATAGTGCGTCTGGTCTAACGATGCAGGTGGCCCATGATTATTTGAGTACTGGACTCCCCGAATTGAACCGAAAAACTACTTTGGTCACAGTCACTAGAAAACTATATGAAAAAAATGTAAACATAAAATTAAAATACCTTTCAATATATTGAGACCTATATTTATCATTTACAAAAATAAAATAAAATTAATAATCATGTTGTAGAATGAGATGATTCGAAATTAAAAAGTTGTTTATCAAATGGATAGTCCGAAAACAGAAGAAAACAAATCTATTATTGGGAGGGAAGGATGGAATAATCAAACCTTGAGTAATGTGAAAATGGTAGCATCTGAATTGATTCAAATATTTCCTGCATCACATCATATCGCATTTTAAGAAATGCTGATAGTTTTATATGCTTGTATTAACTTTAAATTACACTAAATATTTTACTATTTTTATAAATGAACTATTTTTTTTGAAATGAATAAATAACAAATGACGGGCTACTTCTTTCGGGAGTGTATATATATAAGTATATATATATATATATATTTAACTGATCGGTTGCGAACCATAAATGATTTACAAATTTGTTAATCACTGTAAACTATGAAATTTCAGTAAAGTTATTCATCAGCAAGGTTCAACAAGCTTGTTCATCAATAAGCATTGTTCATCAACAAGTTTTAGACCGCAAGCTTTTTGTCCAACAGTAACCTTCAGTATTGCACCTTCAACGGCGTTCCAGCATACTTCAAAGGTTGCTATTGCAATTTATAAAGTTTCAGCAGACTTTTAAAAGTTTGTTATTTCATAGTTCACAATTATAAATTCCATGATTCATGCTGATTTACAAGTTCGTAAATTATGAATAATTTACAACCAATCACGTCCATATATATATATATATATATATAATTATACCATTATGCTTGATTATATGAAGCCAAAGACCGTTAACCTTTTTATGTGTTTCTGGAGGTGATCGGCATTTTTGGTGCATATATCCAAGTGCTGGAGCATTTTAATTCTCGCATAACAACCAATGAAACAATACAATTAAAAAGAAATAAAGGTTGTGTTTTTTGGGTGATTTTTATCTAAATTTTTTAATTTTTAATTTTTTTCTCTCATTAGTCCCACAATTTTTCTATCTATCTATCTTACATTTTACTTTAATCATTATAAAAACTCAAAAATCAAATCAATAAACCACCCTTCCAAACACACTCAAAGTAATTCATGCTTCTTGATCCATGCAACCCACTGAGTGTTGGAATAACTAGTAAGTCATGTGACTTGAACTTTAGTTTTATTCTGTAAAATGAAATTTCACTAATAAGAGTGAAATATAAATAAGAGGAAGGAGTCTTTATATCACGTTACCGAGTACCTTGT
>JAOTQG010176389.1:0-17116 GCA_025631175.1 Iris virginica | reverse complement strand
CGGTTGGGGTATTAACTAATAAGAGGAAAAAGAAGAGGAGGAAGACGGGTACGGAGCTAATAAATTTGGGGGTCGATTCTTCTACAGTTTTGGACACTCTTGACGGGCTGCCAAGATTAAGAGAATCCCGACACAACCCAACGGTAATTGATGACACTGCTAATAAGAATAACAGCAGTAAGTCGCAATCACGGCCGCAGCAGCGAAGAAATAACTTTGCCGCTGATGCTGTTGAGAATGATAATCAAGATCATAATGTAGTTTCTACTAGTTCAAGTCGCACTAAGCGATGGGTTCGGTGAGACTACTCATTTTATATCTTTCATTTTGTATGGTTTTTGTTTTGTGGAGTAGTTAGGGTTGTAATGTTGGAAGTTGGAACACAGGTTGAGTTATGATGGTGTTGATCTCAAGAAATTCATTGGATTACAATGCAAGGCAAGGCCATTTCCCCTGAATTTGTTTCGAGTACTGCAAACTTGTATATTTGCTTTGAAGCAACTGCATGTCTTTCCTATTTTTTAAGACTTGGGCAATGCAATTACAATTAAAATACAAACAGGTTTACTGGCCATTGGATGCTGATTGGTACGCTGGTTGCATTGTTGGGTATGACCTCGAGAGTGGCCGACATCAAGTAATTTCTCTTCTTTTACCAATCTTTCATTTCCCAAATGGTTCAAGAATCAATTGTGTTTAGATTTGAGGAACTGTGCGGACATCTTTGATAATTTTGTAGGTTGAATATGAAGATGGTGATGAAGAAAGTGTGATTCTATCAAAGGAAAGAATCAAATTTTACGTGTCCTCTGAGGAAATGAAACGCCTTAGGTTGAGTTGTAATCTTCATTGTTCCGATACCGATGACCTTGATGTTGATGAGATGGTCGTATTGGCTGCTAGTCTGGATGACTGTCATGAAATTGAGCCTGGGGATATCATATGGGCCAAACTAACTGGTACACACCTTCAAATGATTTTATCCCACCCCAAATTGAGTGATTGCTATTATCATCGCCAACATCACATTCTTCCTTATTAGTAGTTATTATGTCTAAATGTATTAACATCACGGTACACAATCTGCATGCTCAAGTGTCCACTTCGCTCATCAGAAATGCAGCTCACAAGAAAATTTTAAAGCATGTCAACATTTATTTTTTAATAATAATACTCCCTCCATTCTGGATAAGGAGTCCATGTTTGAAAGTCAAAACTTTTTAATTTTGTTCTTTAAGCACTTTATATCTTTTACAAATTATACCAAAATTACAAATTTTATAATGTGATACCATATATTGAATATAAACAGAAAATTTTGGGAAAGAGTAAATATTTATAGGTTAAATATTTATAGTGTCTTATACCAAAATTGAATAATACGCTCTTTGTCAGAACGGAGAGAGTAATAATAATAATAATTCTTATTATCATTATTATAATTTAAATGGTAAATATGCATTATACAATCCTACTGTTTACTATTTAACTTTTCAACCTTGATGAATGATGTTGCTTTTTTTTTGATATTTAAAAGTGTTTATTCCATGGTTGGTTTGAAGCATGTTATGGTTGCAACCATCACTTTGCACATGTTTTTGGGGCATAAGAAAGGCGGTCATATACGCGAACACACTCCTTAACTTGACAGTTGCTTGTACTGCATGTATGTGTATTGAAAAGGATTGAATCAAGAAGCCCTTTTTATTTTTACCATGGTTTCTAATGACTATGCACCTGCCATAAAAGTAAAAAGGTGAGATCTTTAGAAGTTGGTAGAACTCAATCTGTAGTGAATTTGAGATTGCATTAGCGCCTTGACAAGGTTAGTCGTTGGTGAAACACGCACCACACACACACACACACATATATATATGTATGTGTGTGTATGCATAATAACTGTAAGCTTTTAAGTTCTAATGCTAAGGAACCTACTAGGTGAAGATAGCTGCAGAGTACAAAGTACATCTTATAAATAAAGTGACTAGAATAATGATAAGATAATCAAATCCAGATGATCTGCAATAACAAAGTAACTTCAACAAATCCTAATCTTAGGTCTAGTATTTTCTAAAAGTTCATCATACATCTGTGTTTAAACACATTCAGCAGCGTGGGTGCATAAGATCTTATTTTTAGGTTCCTAGTGCAGGCTTACTTTTATGGAACTAAACTAGGCCCTTTCTTTGCATCTGTTGAGTCTTAACCTGTCAAGTCGGGAGATGGTCCTAGAATGTTAAATTTACCATCTTTTTACTTTGGAAGGAGCTTCATGCTTGAGATTCAACAGGTTAATGTCATTAGCTGGCACATAGTTCATTTCTGAGGCTTATGCCTAAAAGTATTTGCGTTATTAAAGTGTTGATACTGCAGCTCCTTGTTGGTCGTGATATCTCGGCAAGCAATTTTGAGTCTCAGTTCAATATAAAGTTCCAGTCTTAGGAGGTGCTTATTAATTACTTTATTAGAGGTTTACATTTCAGCATACAGTGTGTTCTTGACTTGCATTATTTCATACACTTACTCATACTAAGTGAGGGTCTTCACTATTTTTTTCTCACTTATAAATATATTTGTGATAAAAAGAAGAATATAGTAGATTAGAACTTGCGGGAGGAAATGGACAAGGAGTCCACCAATCTTGCACAGTAGATTTTGTTCTTTCATCATATTTGAATAAAAGAAACAATTGCATGTCTGGAAAGAGAAAATTACGACTGTGTGAACTAGGAGTCAACAAAAGAACCAGAATAAACAACCCCAAGGCAATACATTAGACCAAAAATCCGTGAAAGCTCAAATCTCTATGCAAGTTATGCTGTAATGATATTCTTGATTGAAGGAAACATAAATGTATTTTTAGAGAAAATGGATGATTCTCTTTCATGCCAAAGTGATGGAGGATGAGATTGGAGAATAGAGGAATGGCTTGTCTTGCTGGGGAAGGTTGAGGAAGAAAAGGAGGCATTGATGATCTAAAGAGAAGGAGAAGACAGGGGAAGACAAAAAGTCCTGTTTTTCGAAAGAAATGCATGCGCTTGTTTCTATCAATTCTGTTGAAAACTGAAATTACTTGTAAATAAATACTGGACCGATGAAGTACTTTAAACATCTTAAGTGAAATCTGGCCGGGTATATACTGCTGGGTACATAATCCGGAAAGTATGTGGCATTAGATTTGGATACTGCTAGGTCAAGTGGCTAAGTTGCAAGAAGGGTCAGAAAGTATGGACACTTATTTGGCCTTGGCTTGGCCTTCTCTTGACGCTTGTTGTACTGCATCAAGAACCCCAACCATGGCAGGGCTTGGTACATGCGGTAGGAAATTTTGGCCAAGTATTGCAATGAGAGCTGACAGGTCTTAGATCCTTGTCCATGCAACATGGTGCTGCCATGCTGCATGTTCAAGGAATACAAGCATTGGCTTTGTGTAATAGTCAACATTGGCACGTGACAAGAGCTTAATGTACTTCAGGAATTTGTATTGAAATAACCGAGAGGAATGCTGCGGAAGCAATATCATAATGAGATCTGCAGCCATAAGTTGCCGATATTTGCTAAGCTTATGCCTAAACCCTAAAACCATGCTGATTGATGGTTTCAAAGTTTGCATGGTTTTAATTTTATTTAGTCATTTATTCTTTATCTCCACTGATGATGTGTGTTTGCAGTTGAATGTTTTTTTTAAGTAAAGTGAGCATTTACTAATTCTTGAGCCGGTGATTTTAATATCTAAATCTTTTTGTATTAGTTTTTTTTTTTCCAATAAATAATTGCGGAGCTTGTGGCAAAATTTTAAACTACAATAGTTGTACTATGTCATCACTTCATTCTTGATTCCTTAACTTTTATTTGTTTTTGATGCAGGGCATGCTGTCTGGCCAGCAATTGTTTTGGATGAATCTATTGTTATTGATCACAAAGGCCTAAGCAAATTTTCAGGAGAGAAATCAGTTGTTGTGCAATTCTTTGGGACTCATGATTTTGCTAGGTCTGTGATTGTTAGGAGTTAAAAATAAGTATTTATTATTATGTATAGTTTAATAATACTACCATTTGTGATATCCAGGGTCAGAACGAAGCAAGTTATATCCTTTCTTAAGGGACTTCTTTCTTCATACCACCTTAAATGCAAGAAGTCAGATTTTATTCGAAGTTTGGAGGAAGCAAAAATGTAAGCTTAATTATGCAGATTTCTTAGGATGTTTTAGACCTGCGATGGTATTTACTCAGATCACTCTTTCCACTTCCTGTGTTATTGTGTAGTAGCGAGGTCAAACATATACATGGCTCAACATATGTTGTTAGTTCAGTAGTATAAGTGTGTATATATGCTTCGAAAAAAAATTAACTCCAAGGAAATATTGCCGGTTCATGATATCAATTTTTTCAAGCTTTGGGTTGATTAGTTTTAGGTCCAAAGATTTATATTTTATGGAATTGTAATTGTATGATCAGGCATCTTAGCTAAATTCTATGATCAGGTATCTTAGCAAACAAAAGCTTCCGAAAAGAATGTTACGGCTGCGAAATAGCGTTGAGGCTAATTGTGGAAGTGCAAGTGGAGAAGATGAAGGCCATGCGTTTTTAGGTCATGGTGAATGCTCAGGAGATGAAGGGATACCAAAGAAACTGGATGGCCTTGAAAGTTGCCCATTTGAAATAGGGGATCTACAAGTTCAGAGTCTTGGTAATGATCTTGGGTTCGTTATTCCTTTAGAGTGTATTCTTTCCACTGATGTCAATGCACTCTAAACTCACGTAGGGGAAATTGTCAAAGACTCAAAGTGTTTCAGGGATAAGAAATATATCTGGCCTGTAGGATATAAGGCTGTGAGGAAGTTTCTTTCAGTTACAGGTGCATCTCAAAGATTTCTTTATACCTTACCAGTTATTTTCTGATATTTACACGTCGTCCTTTTGTGTGTCATTGTATTATCTTCTTAACTATTGCTAATAAAAATGTTATGGTTTTGGGGGGCCTCAGATCCAAGTATATGTACCTTATATGAGATGGAAGTGCTTAGAGATGGTGATTCAAAGAACCAACATATATTTAGAGTTACGTCAGATAATGGAGAGAAGGTATAATATAATGTAGTTCAATGATCTTTAAAGTGTAAACATTGTTAGCATCTAGCTATTTTGATTTTACTCTTTAAACTTTTCATCTACAACTTATATTTGCATTTATAGTGTTGTTTTTTGGTGTTTTAGATTCCACTTCATTACAATCATTCTTCTCATACTTCTTAATGAGCTTGGTGTTCTTGCATTTGTCAACCTCGTCCCCCTCCATTCGATGGTATTTGTCATACTAACACTAATTCGGTGTTTACGCAACATATGCAATTAAATGGTTGAATTTTTTTGAAGAATTGTTGAAATAAAATTTTCTTGCTTCACAACTTTGGTAGATTGTGAAGAAGGTAATTGTATGCTTTTGGTGATGCATAATAGTGGTGTTTGTTTTCATTTATGCTTTTATTTCATGTTCGCTCGAGTGTTGAACTGCTATAATGTAGAAAAGTAGCTTAGCTGTAATCGGCTAATAGTTTAGATTGAGGATCTTTTTCGGCCCCCTTTCTGTTGGTAAAAGAAGTTTTAGGGATTTTGCTAACAACTGCCTCTACGACACTTGATAATAATCCAAAAGAGGAAATTATTCACATCGGGAACCCTCTCGGTTGCATTGGACATTCCCATCACAAGGATTAGGATGCTCCACTGTGACATCATAGTTCTGGGTTCGAGCTGCAAACTATCCGTTTTCTTTCCTTGTACAGCTATGTTGACTGGAGCCTTCAAGAACCCAGCACGGATGGGAGCTTCGGGTATTTGCCCATCCTTTTTAGTAACTACGTACCTTTGTATTTTCTAACCTTGGATAAAACCAATGTAATCAAAAAGGTCTTGAGGTCTGTCCATCTACTACCTTAAGCTTCAAAAACCAACAATTCAAATGGTCAAAAAACTTGACATAAAATCACTTGACGTGGGACACTGATTAAAAGATAGGAATAGGACCTTTGTTCCTTCAAGTGGGCGTCTAATGGTATTATTGTCATTTGGATACCCGCCTCATTACTTGTAGATCTCAGTTTTTTTTTTTCTTGTCAGTCAGATCTTGATATGAGTGGATCGGGCAAGGGGTGGTTCACTTCCTTTTATAGCACCATGCAGCTTAGATTTAGAGCTTCTTTCTGGCACAGGTTTTATAGTTAGCTTGTTTGTGTGGGTCTAGGTGGTGTATGTGTGTGGGTTGGGGGGGGGATGTTTTTAGACCTTTGTGCAATGAGTTAGGGAGTTCTTCGGTCATCGCTCGCATGATGGTCAGTTTACTTGTTTGGTTGTGGGTGTGCGTCAGGTTCCAAGTTCGAACTCATATTGTTTTTTTCTATTAAGCGGGAGGATTTTTTTTTTCTTGGCTTGTTCAGAGGGCGCTTAAGAAGCCTGTTTCTGATTGGTTAACAATTTCCCTGGAGTCCAGCCTTGTTCAGTGGTGCTCTGCCTCTTTTCCATTTGATATGTGGGGTCCCATTCTAGTTTCTGTGATTAGGTAGCTGGGTGATGTGGGGAGTGTTAAGAGAGGGGTTGGGCTGGGTTTGTGTTTGGGATAAAGTTGACGTTTCTGCAGGACATACTCAAGTTTGGAATAAAGAATTCTTTGGTTATATTAGATATCAAACTATTGGGGAAAATCTAGCTTTACTTTTGCAATTATGTTGCTGTAATAAAAAATGTGAACGTGCTAGTAGGTTTTATGTTGGCTCTTGAAATCATTCCTCTGGGATAAACTGTCATTTAAACTTCTTTCATTTGCTTCCTTTCTTACTCTAAGTAGCATATTATTTCTGAAGATATAATTGCTGGTCTTGGAACCTTCTCTGTAACTTTAAGTGTCATATGAACTTTATCTTGAGTTTGTGTTTGTCTTGTTCGTGTTCTTCTTTGTTTAGTTTTTGCATCATCAATTAGCTTCCCATGTGTGCAGTGCAGTATTAACTGTTATTGGTAAGTTTCTTCTTGCAGTTCGAAGGATCCACTCCATCTGCTTGCTGGAATAAAGTTTACAGAAGGATAAGAAGTCTGCCATTTGTTAGTTCTGATTATTCAAAGACTATAAGTGCTCCAGGAAAGGGCTTCAAATCTGGTTCTGACATGTTTGGTTTATCCCATCCTGAAGTTTTAAAACGTTTGCGGGTATATTATCTGCTCCTATATCATATTGAAAGCAAGCACATACTTTCTCCTTCCATAATCTCTGTACCTATTTTCTTTTATTTTAAACATGTGCTCGAGAACTCTATTTCTTATGATGCATTTGTTCCAAATTCTGGCTATTGAAAATAGTGAAATTCGTTAATTATTTGGCTTCGATTACTATTCTAAGTTTAAATTACATCCGTGCTATTAGAGTTCTGGCCTCTATTGCTCAATTGATCACATGATATTCACTTCAAATAGTCTTCTTCGATGTTTGGCTGAGTTTTTTGACACTTAATTTTGAAGTGAGAAAGAATCATTTGTGAACTATTACTTTTTAGTGCATGGGTAACTTTTTGGTAAACTATCTAAAGGCTCCGTTTAGATGATTGCAACTTACCCAGACAATCAGAGCACGTCTTATCTTCATAGTTGCATTCATTATAAGGATATGTATAGATTTTTGATGTTCATGCAACTATGCAAGTTATCTTGCAGCCTGTTATGATATGTGTTTTGAAACGGATTTGGTAAGATATGATAATGCATGTGGTGTGTTCCTACTCCATTATAGGACAGAATGGCTCCATTGGCGTAGTTCCTTCACTCAAAATTACGTAATGCCTTCCTTTAGTTTTCTCCACGCCACCCTGTAGTTCTATGTTCATCTATATCTGCTAAAGGGATCATTTTTTTTTTATGTGACGTATATCGTTCTCTCTCTCTCTCTCCCTCCATTCGGCTCTATTTTTAGGAGCCTCACTTTGGCATTCTGAATCTAGTATTTTGTTTCTACACTCTCCCGCATATTGTCAAATGAATTTTGGAAGTGCCATTAGCGATTTCTCCTTGACTTATATTACAAATTTAGAAAATGTGTGCATAATGATGTACATAAATATATATTGCATTTTGGTACGCTACAACGCACGATACAGTATAGTCGTACCATAAGAATGCAATTATTTTTGACTTGAATGTAGAAAGTTTTCTATATACCACCATCCTTCCTTTTGCACTTATGAACTTTCCTGATAAGATGAAAGAGACAAGGAAGACTGTTCTACATACATTGATTAACATGGATTTTACAATTTGACGTGTATGGTTCACCAATCAAATTCATCAAATTATGGTGATAGATGAGGGTGAAATTGTGTAGTTGGTCTCTGACATACTCTTGGACTCCAATGCATTTTAGATGCTAATGCAAGACTAGAATTCTTATGGGCATTGGGTGATGTTCTTTTGAGGTTTGGCGTTACTGACTTGCAGCAGGTTGGAGTGCTTTTATTCCTAGCTTTTCGTTGGCCAATTTTATTGTAATGATCTCTTTTCTTTCTCCTTTTGCTAATGGACTTCTCCATTATCTGTATTTTCTCCCTTGCATTCTTTTTTGGTACAATGGAATTGATCCCTTGCATCAATGATATCTTCTTTCTAAATATGAAAAAGAGAGCCTATAATGCTTAACACCTCATACTAATAGCATTTTAATTCCTATTATGCCCAGCATGTGATTGCTCAAAATAAGAAAAATATCCTGAAATTAATACTCCATCCATTCTGAAAATGTCAATTAGTCATTTGATCTATTTTTCCTGATTTGAAACAAAGTAAATGTAGTGTGGACGAGCTACATAAAAGAGTCAAAATTTTCAATTTGTCAAACCAATTTAGCACCCTTAAGCCAAGTAAGAATCTGGTGATTGGTGGTTATCCGACATGCTAAAAACATCATAATTGATAGAATATGTGAGGTAAGTGTGCCAATATTGGCGAAGAAGAGTTAAGTGATTCTTCTTATATGAACACAAAGGTACATCTTTGTTTCCTGTTTGGTGTTCCTTCATGTTGATATTAGTATGAAAATATATTTTCTTCATTTAAGTTCCAGGAAGAAGAATTCATTAATGGTTCACTAAAAATTCCACTTCTTCCGAGAATATCTAATTCTTAAGCTTAAAAAATGTTAGGAAGTTTTTCGAAATTTGTTTCATGACCTTTATTCATAAATGTTTATTTATTATCAAAACAAGAAAAGAAAAGAAGTGTAAATGTGTTTAGCACGTCCATGTGCTAATAGAGTAGTAGAATAGTGGTTACATAGCACCATCAATCATAGTGTGTAGTTTCTATTTAAATTCTTCGTTCTAATCTAGTGACTGGTGTGCACTTGTTGATCATAAAGTATCATTACTACTTGTTTCAATTTCTAAACTAATTGAGAAGGGAGCAAAACTTAAATATGCTAAAGTAAACAACAAATCGAAAGGATACATTGCCAAACATACGTCTACTTTCTCCAAGATTATGAAAAAACTTTTTACAAGAGAGTGAGCAGATTGAAATGATCTTCACTGGATCAATTCAACCAAATACATCTCTAGATCTCTAAGCAGCTGCTTCACTTTAAATAGGTTGGGAGTGTGAGGATGGATGCGTTTCTTTTTTGAATTCAACCAAGGATGAGTGACCAAAAGGGTAAAGTAATTCTTCACTAGGAAATAACATTTCTCTGTACGTCATATCAATCCATTTTGAACAGTTGAAAATCCCCGAACATTATTCTATGTTATTAAACTCTACCCATGAAGAATGGTCTTGTTGGTCAAAAATGTTTTAAGGAAGGAGAATAAAAATGCTCGAGGAAAGTTGTTTGATTGAACAGATTTCCTAATTGTAGTTTCCTTAAAAAAAGATTTATATTTCTCTTACTAAATTGGGATGATGATGTAGCATTTATATTACCTTTTAAAATCTAACAAACAAGAGCCGTTGATTTTAATCCAATGGTTGTGATGAAGGTAACAACCACTTTCCAGGGTGCAACATTAACATTATATAATATATAATTTATATTCGCTACGGACCCAAACCCTAGTTCATTCTCTTATCCCTCTAACCTTACCAAAAACGGCCACTTTCAGTTGGTACATTTTCATCCCTCTAATCCATAATTTAAGGTACAGGTAAAATTCACATTTTTCAGGGATGGATGCTTGTTTGGTATTTGTAGTCGCATTTTGTCATGAAGTGCATTTGCTTATGATACGAATTCAATTCACCTTTTTCGGATGTGGGTTACTGTTTGGTAATCATTTCATTTTTCACTTTTGGCTGAATTACATGCTTAATCCAGCTCACTCCTCTGGTTTTATATTTATATTCGCTACGGATAGCTCCAAAACCCTAAATCATTCTCTTACTTTTTTAATCCCTCTAACCTTGCCAAAAAGAAGGCCACTTTCAGTTACTGTCTTTTATGTTTTCTATTCTTAATTTAAGGTACACGTTGAATTCACTTTTTCAGGGATGGATACCTGCTAGTAATTGTTTTCATTATTTTTTTAATAATGAAATGCATTTACTTATGATACGTATTTAATTCACCTTTTTTGGATGTGGGCTCCTGTTTGGTAATCATTTCATTTTTCACTTTTGGCTGAATCATATGCTTAATCCAGTTGACTCCTCTGGTTTGAAAATTGCAACTTTTTCAGATACCATTTCTAGCTGTTTTTCTCTCACTATAGACGATTTCAGAGGCCAGTTGTTTTTATGAGATTTGGGCATAAACCTTGGATTATGTGCATCAATGATTTGGAGAAGGGTGATGAAACCAAATGAGGGTCTGATAATAAGAAGAGAAAATGGGGTTCAAGATGGGTAACTGATTGGGCAGATTTGTTTCATTTACTACGCTGCTTAAATAGACACTGGATTTCAACTTAGATGTACGCTGTTGTTTCTTATGCTAGACGAAGCAAAGTCTCCTGTAGGCTATGTGTTAATATGTGAACAGTTCTGGAAGCAGCCTGACTTGAACATTTGGGGCCATTGGGGAAACAAGTGTGGCCTACAGTGTTTCAGGCAAAGGCCGATAGTCACGTTTCAGCTGCTATCTTCTACCTTGCTCTTTAACCAGCTGTGCTCGAAATAAGCCAGGATGAGTCATGAAGAGGATTATTCGAAATATAACCTCTGGCCTGTAGTAGAAATCCTACGGAAGTCACATAGTATGCTTGATTTCCAATGGCAAGTTGCTCATACATATACATATATATCATATATTAATATATATGCATACATATTATATATACATATGTTATATATACATATAATATATATACATACATATATACACACACACACATACATATATATATATATATATATAGGTAGTGGCTCAAATGAGAACCTAAATATTGTGAGACCACTAAGATCCACTCGCCTTTTCTGAACCAAAATTAGCCTGACCTTTAATAATGTTAGTGGACTTTGTGAGGATATGTTGGTTCAAAACATTTAGTCGTTGAGGTTTGTGAATTTCGTCAGTGCGGTTTGTGAATGACCGTTGGCCGTTTACCCAAATACCATGTTCATTGAGGTTTGTGGGATTGTTAGTGAAGTTTGAAATTAGCTCGAACCAAATGTCCTTCACAAATTCAGAGACATGCTTTAGAATTGGGGTCATTTGGTCCAGAAAAGGTAGGGAGATGGCTAACCTCCGCCCATTGGCAGGGTGGTTTGCTTACCCCATATATGCATATAAATATACATATGTATAAGTATACATATAAATTTACATATATATATATATATATATATATATATGGGAAATGTTAACTTCCCCTCTTCAAGGGGAGATTAACATGCTCTCCTTTTTTCAGTTGACAGAAATGCTAATACTAGAAAAGCCAATACTAGAATTTGAGGGTATGAAAGGAAAAAGAAAAGTATTTGGGCTTCTTTATGATTTTGGACAACTGGATGAAATATTATACAGTCTGCTTTCTCCTCTCTCTCTCTCTCTCTCTCTCTCTCTCTCCCCGGTTCTCTCCCCTGAGTCTGACACTTTTCATTTTGCCGGCGATGTTCGTTCGTCAATCCAGTAGATAAAAACACTCGAACCATTTTGATTTCATAGAGGTGAAAAATCTGGGTAGCCAATAATTACCAATTTTTTCAATTTTTTGTGATCTTTATTTTTTTTAAATCAATGCCTCAAACTTGGGTTGAATTAGGTAGATTTGTCTTTCGTTGGAATGATTCCACCACCTTCATTCCAAATTAGGTGGAAACGATTGTCATGTATTTTCTTCTGTATTTTTATCTGATTTGAGGTATTCTAGTTAATAGATATCTATCCTAACATGAACAATATAATGAAAAAAAAAAAGATGGAAGCAGAAAGCTTTGATGATGATGTTGGAAGAGGAGGAAAATTTCACGAATGTAATGGGGTCGCTGGCTCGATGAAAATCTGCTGGGTTTAGCCATAGCTGGAATTATCTTGAAAATGTTTGAAGGACAGAAGGTAACTGTGCATAAATAATTGATTTTACTTTTGTACCCAAAGCGAAAGGGCTTCAGCTGACTATTTAGAGGGTTTTTCATGTCAAGAAAATTTGGGGTGGGTGTTAACCTCCCCTTGAAGTGTGGACGTTAACATTTCCAGTATATATATATATATATATATATATGTGCGTGCGTGCGTGTGTGTATATATATATATGCATATGTGCGTGCAACAGCTTTGATGTCTGTCAGTCCACCAAACCAACGGCATAACTGTTGCCTTCATCATAATATCTCTTGGCTTTTTGAAAATATTTTCTCATTCCTATGAATATTCCTTGAATACACCATCACATACCGGATTTCATTTGGTCCATGGTCTGATGAGGTTAATGCTAATGATTCACTCAGACCTTCAGAAGTAATATTCTCATGCAGATTTTTTTTCTCTGCTGTCCTATGCAGTCTCAAAATATATTTCTATTGTGTGAATTGAGGAGATACTGAGTTTGTGACAATTGAGAGTTCAATTGTTAATTTTGGTTATGGATTTCGGGGTTGAAAGGATTAATGCTATATAGAGGTGTGATATCCTATCTTTATGACGGAGTGGTAGGAAGGGAAAGTAACACAAGGACTTCCAAGGTGCAATACTTCCTCCTTTGTCGGTGACAATGAAGTGTTATTCCAATATGGAAAAAGTGTCTTATCCTTCCATTGGAATGTGCTTTTGGATCACAAGTGGATCAGAGAAGATAATGATCTCCGTGATTAGGGAGTCTGAAAATGACCGAGAATGCCAAGAAATTTCTGTCTTGAAATGATGAAGCCACAGAAGAGAATGCAATTTGATCACTGATGCCAACCTTTCTTGGGGTCCTTAGAGGTTAACTCTTTAGGGGCATGCATATTTTCACATTCTGTTCCATTGTTAGTGCTATGCAGTATCTGTAACGCCCAATCTTGAGAGCTCAGTCCATGACGACAGTGGTGCACTTCCCACAGAGCACATTGGTACAAGAAGCCCACTAAAGGCCCATCCAGAAGTTTGCTGCTTCCAAATGCCTGGGGCAATATGGTGTTCATCTAATTATCTTCTTTGCCAATTGATATTCTCAAACCTCTTTCTGAGAACACTTTCACTTGCTATAGGCTCCCCCCCCCCCTCTCTTATGTTTACAGTAACTTCTCTCTTCTGTTTGGTTGTGTTTGGTTTGTTTCTTAACCTTATCACTTACCATCATGCGTGATTAGAGGACCTCCTTCCCTTGATATATTCTTTATATATTCATCTAATGAACTTCTATTCCTATGGAAACTGTCAAACCTCTTTTCAAGAATACTTTTGCTTGTTATAGTTTTTTTTTTCCTTCTTTCTCATCAGTTGTTATTCTACTTATTGCATTTACTGTAATCATCAAACTTTTCTTTTGTGACTGCCTGTTAAGATGAAACCAATTACATATAAGGTCCAATTGTTGGAGTGATGTATGCCAACTGATTAAGTTAAATAATGGATCTGGATGCATGATCGTGGATCTCCCCATCTAGCATGCAGACTTGTAGGGTCTCCAACTATTCATGCATGAGCACGCAATTTTTTTTATTACCTGAAGAATCATGGAGCTATAATGTGTTCATAGAATTATTCATTCTAATTTTAATCCCACTATCTCATCTTATATGTTTGTGCCTTGTTTGAATGAATTTTAATTAATTATATTTTGGTTACAGTTGTTCCTCATAAGAATCTCTGAGCAAGAAAACCTATGGCATCTGTTTTAGGATCTTGTGCATTTCTAGCCTAATATTGCTGTTGATGTCATTTACAGGAGACATCAAAGTTGAAATTTCCCTCAAAGTTCTTCAAGTTGAAATCTGGAAGATATCAAGACATGCCTGCTGGTTACAGACCCGTTCAGGTTCAATGGAAAGACCTTGATAAGTGCAATGTTTGCCATATGGATGAGGTGAAAGGAGTTTTCTTTTTCAACGGTTAATTAATTGTGTATTTTTTCTTGGTCTACTTGAGAGTAACTCCTTATGGTCTGTGTGCATATTATCCCTTTGATTATTCCCTAACTCGTGCGATTCACATTCTTATTTCATGGCATCAAACTTCTTGAAAATATTTCGTGGCATCAACTGTACCGGCATTAGCATTCCCTTAAGATTATTCTCCTAATTTTTGGTTGTTTCTTGTTCTAATTTTTTCAATATTAACAGTGAAAATAAACATCTTAATGTTGATTCTTTTATTTCAGGAGTACGAAAATAACCTGTTTTTGCAGTGCGATAAATGCAGAATGATGGTAAGAGCTTTTGCCTTTTCAGCACCCTCCTAATTGAAAACAGAATGGAATAATCTATTCTTCCTTAGATCTTAACTATCTTTCCTCTTACTGAACTAATTGAAAAATTTCAAGTAATGTGTTTTTTATCTATGTATTCTTCTTTAGCTGGTCTCCAATTCTTAATGTTTGTATTACTTCCATGATTTTACACTTCTACTAGTTGCCATGTTTTTGAAGGCCATGGTAGATAATATTAAATAGCGTAGGCCTGCTCTTGGTCACCTATTGTTTTGCTCATGTATCCCATTAAGTGGTTTTTTGAATCGCAGCTATTGTTTTAAATACTAGATGATATAATTTAATCTGTCATTCATAAAATGCTAATGAACCGATGCTTTGAACACCATGTGTGTATGTAAAACAATCGTCATAGCTAACTAAACTTTTTTAATGGGTGTGCTGGTGTTTCATCTCAATGGATTTGTTATATGGGAAAAACTGATGATGTTTGTACCTTTTTAGTTGCTTTTGAGGTTCACAAATGGTAATGTTATATCAGGTTCATGCTAGATGCTATGGGGAATTAGAGCCTGTTGATGGTGTACTTTGGCTATGCAACTTATGTCGTCCTGGAGCACCGGATGTTTCCCCACCATGCTGCCTTTGTCCTGTTACAGGTGCGCAGGCTGTTAATGTTCTTCTGAGTGCAGTTAAGTTTCTTAAACATTTCCGTGTAAGCATGTCTCATGCATAAGCCAATCTGCCCTTTTTCAGGAGGTGCCATGAAGCCTACAACAGATGGCCGTTGGGCTCATCTTGCTTGTGCCATGTGGATACCAGGTTTCTGACTGTATGTTTATATTCTGTTTACTGAATCAAGCATCTCTGATGCGTTAATGTACTTGCTATCTTTCAGAAACTTGCTTAGCTGATATCAAGAAAATGGAGCCCATTGATGGGCTTAGTAGAATCAATAAGGTATATTTTTTCTTTAAAGAAATTACTACTTGGTTTGTTACTGATACGTTCTCTTGTACTGGCATCTTAGCTTTCCTTTTCTGTTTTCCCGAACATCATTTTTACAAATCTTTCTTTACTTAAGGTGGACCTCAAAATAGCCAGTAAGTACTACCTGCCTAGTTCACTGATTTGATCTAGGACAAATATAGTGAAGATGTATCAATTGGCTTGTTGCATTTAAGGCCAAGTTTCTTTATGCAGATATTGTTACTAATGTGACCCTTTTTTGTTATTGATTTTGTAGGATCGTTGGAAGCTATTATGCAGTATCTGTAGTGTTCCTTATGGAGCTTGTATCCAGGCAAGCTTCCCACTGTTGCGTACTTGGATGTTCTAAAAACATTCTTGATTTTTTATGTGATGGCATTTTTCTGGCTAGTATTTCTCAGTTAACCTAGAATGTTGGCTCAGTAGCTTGTCTACCAGTGAGATCCTGAGGGGAGTGATCCATATAGCCGAACATCCCACCAAATCACCAAATCCTTAGGTAAGGGGAGCCACTGTACCAAGAGTGGAGATTAGTCTTAGACCCAATGTGGTATGGGGACACCTTGTGTACTCAACAATCTGACTCACTCTTCCTTGACTCTAAGAGATCCTTGCCCTCAGGTTTTACCTTCCTGCTTCTTCTCCCCTTCGATATTCCTTGTTAATGGTCTCTCTCTCACAGAATCCTAGCAAACGTTTATATTTTTTGCTTGCAACCATGATTAATAATAGAAAGGGATTATAGTCACAGCTTCTTTTGTTCTCTTTAGTTCACTTGCTTCTATGCGAGCTTACTAACAGCATTTGAAACCAGAGCTTTTCACAGTTATGAAAAAGCTCTCCCCCTCTGCCCCACATGGTGGCAGAGAGGTCTAGGGTGG
The DNA here is from genome assembly GCA_025631175.1 of Iris virginica. NCBI lineage: Eukaryota > Viridiplantae > Streptophyta > Magnoliopsida > Asparagales > Iridaceae > Iris > Iris virginica. The sequence goes on along the minus strand of JAOTQG010176389.1, from coordinate 426 downwards.
CAGTTTCCATCATCTTTTACTCTGGTGCTGGTTTAGGGAGATGCATTATGTATGAAAAGAATGAAGTTATTTGTTTCTTATCAGCGAACAAACTGAAGAAAAATTCAATCATATAAGGAGAACAAGGAAGAATGGTAGTTGCTTGGCCAAATTAGACACAGAACATCTAAGGGGTGTAAGGCTTAGTATACATGGTCGGGCTTTCTTGTTAGAGCTTAAGCTTTTAGATAGGTCAGTGACTTAAAATGGAGGGAAGACCCTCTACATCTTAACTTCCTCATACCATACGTGAGTTGGAGCCTTGTGTATGGGGTTCGATGTTTTTTTGTAATTTAACATGGTATCAAAGAGTCAGATTTGTCCCAAGAGTTAGGTTAGAGAGAGAAAGTAGATCTGAGAGGAAGAGAGAGGGAAAACTTTTCTATG
>JAOTQG010176278.1:0-17117 GCA_025631175.1 Iris virginica | reverse complement strand
TTAAATATCTTTTTAATTTAAATAGTGTGAAAAAATACAAAAATTAATTTAAAATTTTAAATATTTTGCCGTGCCCTTGGGGCACGGGCTTTCACTAGTATATTATATCTAGCACTTTTTTATACTTTGTAAATAACTGCTCCCTTCGAAGATCAGTGTCAAAAAATTTCCTATTTAATTCCACTACTATCGCCGTTTTATGCCGACAGATGAACCCAATAAGCGGGTAAAAAAAAACCAAGCTGAAATACCATAGCTTGAGGTGAGCACAAATCACTATGCACTGTTAAGCATGTATATCAAGCATGTATCTGTATCATGATTTGCATATATGAAATCTATTTGAAATCTTTTTGCCCTAATATATGATTTGCTTTAAATCCAACTTATTGCTTATCCGATCCAAAAAAATAAAAACCTCCTATAATTTTGTCCCCACCACCTCGAATAAATCCCGGCGCGGCCCCATATTATCTTACCACCAAAAATCGACCAACTATCCCAAAACAGTCAACTAATCTGAGAGTGTGGTCATTGATGCCAAACCACGGGAGGAAACTGGAACTTATCGGAGACAAATGGTATAAAATGAGGCCTCCCCACCATATCACGATATAGATCATACTCCGCCTCATAGTGATGTAAACTCGACTCCGCTTTCTGGTTCGTATGATAACGATGCTTCGCAGAATCCGACTTCCCAAACCCGAAAATGCTAACTTTATCGCAAACTCCCAATGCAAGCATAACAGCCTGCATCCCCGAAGAATAATGGAAGTTCGCCCCTTCGTGAGCCGCCACCCATTCCTCCACAGAACCCTCACCACCCGTTTCCTCGAAAAACCTCTTCAACGAGTAGTACTTAGCGATGCTCGCACACAACACGTCAAACCTCGGATCCGTTATCACCAAAGGCGCCTTGTGCGACGAATTACTGCATAATATGTAATCAAGAAAATGCAGCGGCTGACAAATGTACATCACAATAGGCACATTTTCGCCGTAGGGGTGACAGTGAGTGTGACAGTCCTCTCCGCGGGCACAAATGTGTAGTTTGTGGCTGTTCATGAACGAAAGGCTTGTTTTCTTCCCCACGTGTTGCTCGAAATTCGCGACCATCGCGTTGTTCAGCCGGATCACGAATTCATGGCTATCAATTACATCACCATAAGTTGTATTCAACAAAACCCCGCTATTTCCCACCACGGCACAAGTTTTGTATTTTCTCCCCGAACCCAAAACGTGGTCGTATTGGCCGACCACGCTGGCCAAGTGGGACATAATGTCGGGGTCGAACAGGCGTTTTCGCGCCCAGTCTTGCAAGCCTCGACTGAACTCCAACCAAAGCTGGTGGAACTCAGGTGATAGGAACTGGATACCCCGTGCTGACGGGATGCCAATGTTGAGGAAGATGTAGTTCCCAAAGGTGAGGAAGGAGCGTTGACGGTCTTCAGTACTACCGTGCATGCTTCCCCCTACCAACTCTTGGATTTCCTGCTTCATATTGGCATCGTCGAGGTCCATGACAGCATAGCGAAGGAGGGTGGCATTGAAGACCACATGCGGCGGGAATGGTTTTTCCTGAGCTTGTTTGGAGAAAGTTGCAGGAGCTGTAATTCGGAGCAGGAGCCGGAGTGTACTAATTATAAGAGTGGCGGCGGTAGCCACAATTAAGCAAATGCTGAATAATGGGCGGATCGGACGCTTCATTATCAAGCAAAATATTGCTAGCTAGCTGATCAATGCAACAACAATTAATGGGGCATTCACGTATAAGAAGAAATTGAAGCAGGATTTCCCACCATAACTTCTTCATTTTCTTGGCCAGTAGTACAATTTTTCATTTCCCATATATGAGTCTTTTTTTAAGCTTAATTTGCAGCTCATTAAATTGAGCTCTAGATAAATACTAGTGCAGAACAGAACGAAGGAAAAAATTAATGCGCGCGCACGCACGCACTAAAGAGTTAGAGAGGGAGGAGACTAGCTAGAGTGTGGAATGGGGGAGGTATCCCTCAAAATGGGGAAAGAGGGAACTTTAGGGTTTTGACTATTTGTTAATTGTTCCAAAATAATACTAGTCTTTTTACAAATTTATGCTCAATTTTTCCAAAATTACCCTTTACTCTTAAAGCATTAATGAATGAAGAATTTGAAAAGACTTTTAACTTTAGAGTATTAATTGAAGGATAAAAGTGGAATAATAGAAGATAATTAAGCAAATCTTGATTTTTGTGCTACATTCTAAAAGAATTATTATTGTAGAACGGAGGAAGTAACAGAAAACAGTAATCAATCAATTTTGTTTTCTTATTCTATTAATTTGAACAGTTAGAGGGCATTTTCTTTAATGTTTAAATCCATCAATTAATTTTTTTCCTTTTTTGTAAAGTTAAATGTGTTGTTTGGAATTTTCTGTCCTAATTAAATGGTATCTCATTTCCTGTTATATAAATTTTAAAGACAACATGTACCCTTTTTATAATTTAAATTTTTTTTAATCATCTAAAAAAATCAAACGAAAAATACAGTATCACTTTGAAACAGAAGATTCAAACTCAGTTATATAAACTTAGGAATCAATTTCCGGTAGTGAAAACTATTAACATAGATAAATTTATTTAGCATGCTTATTCGGGAAAGTATTGCGATTCTTTTGGCACTATTATGCATGCCCTCCCTCTTCGCCTACTTTAGTTTTGAAGCAATTGACTTTTGATTTCAATACTCCCTCTGATCTATAATAATAGATTTTTTCAAATTTGTGTATACATATTAAAAAATTAATATATTAACAAATTTATTATTAATAAATAATCTATTTTTTACTAGTAAAAGAGAAAATTATAATTAATTAATAATTGAAATAATGAGAATAATTTAGAATTAAAATAAAAAATCTTAAAGTAATAACTATTCTAAATAAATAAAAAATTTCTAAAAAACCATCTATAAACCGGAGAGAACACTTCGTTGACCTTAACGTAATTTGACCGATGGGGTTTCATTGTGTGGGCACTTCCATTATACTAATAGATTGGATTTGTGTTTAAAAGGAGAAAAAGATGGAGAAGATCACCAATGGAGTCGGGTCACTGGGGTGGCCTTTAGATCAGGTTTGGGACCCCTAACAAAAATTCTACTCCCTCCGTTTTAACACGAGGACCTTTTTTTTTTAATCAATATAATAATACTTTAATTAAATAATTTAAAAATAATTATTTTTTCAATTTATGAACATTATTATTCATAATTCACTTATTATCCTTAATGATTTAGAATTTTAAGGATCAATTTACTTGAGTAGTTTTTAAAATTTTTGTTTCAAAAAAATCGTATTTTTTCATTCATTAGGTTAATTTCAAATATCAGGTTTTTATCTTTCGTACCTATTAATTTTACATACCATATACTCACATTTATATCATATCAAATATTACATCAACTTTTAACTAGCACTCTCTCTCTCTCTCTACCTTTATATTTTAGCAAACATCAAACTATATATAATTTTTAAGGACAAAATTGGTATAAATCAAAACCAAATCAAAAACTATAAAATTCATATACATAAAACCAAACCAAACTAAAAACCTTTCTACCAAACATATCCTTAAGTTTGCTCCATTTTGCACTTCGGTCCTGATTCCATCCATTTCGTTAGTTAACTGATGGAAACGCATTGGATCGCAACGTGTGTGCAACATTGGGCACTGAATTGCAACGTTTGAAATGTTGAACCCACCCCATTTTGCAACTTTATGGTCAATAATTTAAAAGGGGAAATTAAGTATTGAAGATTTGAAGTTATAACCACCCCCACCCCCACCCCACCCCAAAAACATAGAGTATATAATTGATGCATGGATGGATGGATGGGAGGAAGTTTGACTATAAGCTAAGCAAGCTAACCCCTCCTTCCTCCTTTGCCATGATCTGATGTCTCCCCCGGAATCAAAACCATTTTTCAAGGATTCAGTTGTACCGTCCATACCACTTTCCCCACTTCAGATTTTGCTATACTCACTATATATATATCATTTCATGTCACTCCTTCCATTCCATTCCATTTGCTCTCAAACTCATTTTGTCATCAGACTTAATTTAGTTGTAAATTCCTAGTAAATCATCAAAGGTTTATAAAGTCTTCTTTATTTTTCACTTATACTATATGCTTTATTTCCCTTGTTATTTATCACATTATTATTTTTTTTTAAGCCAAAAATACTTTTAGGAGTATTGCTTTGCTTTATACTACTGACCATCATTCTATTCGTAGCTTTCATCATTTTCTTTTATGTTCAGCTCTCAATCAACCATACTTCATGTACAAACAAGCTGTTTCATCATATATGCATTAACTCCGGCCCTATGTTTGAGCACAAACCTACCTACTTCAACGTCTCATTTATTTCTCCTATAAATAGAAGATTGAGGAGTATTGAGGAAAATTTAACTTTTGAGAGCGAGCAAAGCATCGACTCGAGAATTCTTACAAGTGCATTCATAACATTTGAGTCCTCAATCTTCGTAGAGCAAAGCCTAGTTTAATCACTGTGAGTATCTTCCCATTTACTATGTGTTTGGAGGTACATTGAGTTTGCTTGTACTATATCGAGTGAAATCAGTTCTAGAGAGAACACAAACTAAATATATTTTAATATCTTGTTTCATCTTTTTTTCTCTCAAAAAATCGGGGTGTTATTCGGAGATTTTATTAATACCAAAAGTAACTACAAGGAGCGGTACAATCTAATACCAAAAGTGACTATAAGGAGTGGTACAATCAAGTGACTCACTTGAAACATTACCTCTAAAAATACAATTCTATAAGCTATTCCAAAATAATAGTGAGGGGGGCAACTCTCTCTATATAGAAGAAAGAGCCTTGTCGCTAAAAGAAAAAGGCTAAAATCGTGCCCTATAACAGAAGCCATCATCCTCATAAAAAGCTCTCTTAATTTCTTTCGGCGAAAGACCATAAGACATAACTCTTGTAGAACTCTTACGGTTATAACCCTATTCAGCAAGACGGATTAATTTTCTCTCTAAACACATGAACAAGATCATACTCTCCAACAATCCCATATTCATACTTCCATGGCGCAGGATACTGATGGTTGAGAACCCAAATGGCAAGTTGCGAAGCTGACTCCACAACCACTAACTGCAAACCTTTCTCATTACATATATGGAGGCCTTCTTGTTAAGCTAAAAGTTCCCCCCGCATGTTTGTACTAGGGGCATAATAACTAGAAATGGCACAAATCGGTAGAGGACTACCGAGGTTGCAGTCTCAGCCTTTAGAAATGGCACAAATCAACCTACCATTTCTATGGCAAACAATACCACCACTGTTACAAATTTCATTTGAAGAAAAACCATCTGTAATTAGCTTGTAATCATGATTAATTGGCTTGTCCCATTTGAGCCAAACACCCCTCTTCCAAACACTTGTTTCATCTATTTATATCTTCAACTGCTTACTTTTGTAATTTCTTAAAAGTTCACTGCTATCACTTTCAATACTTAACCCTTCTGATGTTTGAGTAACTTAACACATCAATAGCTTTACTTATTTATCCGTAGTTAAAACTTGCTAAGTCATATTATTCCGCTGCACTAAGCTTAGAAGCTTAAGCAACTTACTTGGCTATAAAAAAATTTAAAAAGGTGCTTAAGTTTGATAGGCTATTCGCCCCCTCCCTCTAGCCTATTCACTTCCGATGGGATTTTCAATCACAAAAATTGCATCTTTATCTACGTAATGTACAAAGAGTGAGCCTCCTTTAGGGTTTGATAAAGGACCTTTGGTAAGAGAGCCTTTTTATCAATGATTGGCTTCCAAATTCCATGCAGGTTTTGGTAAAAAAGAGCTTGTCGAGGACCTTTGAGGGATTACTATTGCTCGATTCCAAACCTTTATATTTCTTTCTTTTAAGGTAAATATCATTTTCTTCCAACATCCTTACCAGTTACCGCACCATCAGAATCTAGCCACACATGTTATTCACCTGGTCTCAGACAAGAAATCAAAATTTTGACATGAACAAGATAAGAATGAGAGATATGATAAACATGATTTATCAAGACTCGAATTACGAACAAAGAACATGTGAATATGTGATTAATATGTAGAATGTGACTACTTGTGGAGTTACAGTTCAGAAAATTAAGTCCTTTAACATGAAGTGCTGGAGATATGGCATCAGTACACAGATTACACATATAGGGTGAGATATGCAGAGTTTCTGGTTTTCTGCTATTTGTGTGTGTGTGTGTGTGTGTGGGGTGGGGGGGGGGGGAAGACATATATATACATATGAATGTACCGTTTCTTGTTAAGTTGTATGTTATGCTGCTTTAATCTAACAGCATACTTTGACACGAGCTTGCTAATTCTACATTCATACATACATAAATGACGTGTTTCAGGATTTCCGATATTGCATAAAAGAAAAGGTGGTTACATATGAACATAAGGTCTCTAGCATGTTATGTTGCTCTCATCTAAGAGCTTAAACTATTAACGTAAGTTCGAAAATCCAAACATTCAAACACACATTTCGGCACTACAGAAGGGACCATGGGTGTACTCATAAGACCGACCACAGTTCCACTTTCATGCATCCAAGTGTATCTTAGAAGATCCATAACTTAAGCAGTAACTTCAAGTTTCCTGACTCCAATATAACAGATGCAAAGATAATCATAGCATCTTGATAAGTGAAATAACCAAGCAAGACATGAAGGAAAACATGGCTTTTAAGATTTCCACATTAGAAGGTACCAATCATTAGTTCCAAGTCTCGTGCAAACCTCATTTCAAGCATATATTTCATCATAACTGGTCAATTCCAAAAAAAAGTCTGCTGAAAGGTAACTTGATGGTGATGGAATTGACCCACTACTATGCTACACCCACGATATATGCATTCCATGAATCTTGCTGTTGAAAACTTGTGACGGCTTCGTATTTTGCATCTCTTCCAACGCCAAATCCTTTCATGCTTTTGATGTCCTCACTATCTGGCATCTGACGGACCCAGAAATGGACTGATTGAAATCCAGCTTCTTCTAAACAGTCCTTTATCTCAGGCAAGGACCACCTGCCAGCAACTCTTTAGTACATTTAATACTTTTTTTAATGAATTCATCAAATGATGTTTTCTACTAAACAGCAGCATTCATAGGCAATGTTATTTTCTTATAACGATGATACAAATCTTAGTGAAGAAGCTTACAGTCTCCAGCTGTATGAAAATGCATGCCGAAGTTTCTTCTGCTGATTTCGGAGAGTGTAATGAAGGCTAATCCTTGTTTTGCGCTGAATAATGTCAAATCCAGCTTGCTCCCAAATATACTGGAAATCAAAAGGTAAAACAAAGTTAGAATATTTTGATTTCATCTGTTGAATAACTACCTCCTCTAAATGAGAGTCTATTTTGGTAAAACCATGGAGTTTTTGGAAGCCAATTCTCACATATGTAAATCAAGCCATATTCATTAGTTTAGCTTAGGATGACAGTGACACTTCTGACTTCTATAGGGATAAAATTAAAACTAAAAAGTGAAAGTTATTAGAGAATGTGGGGCATCATCAGTTTTGGAAGTTATAATTCAAATAAAAGATGGGAATGTCCATATATCAGTACATCAAAGTAAGATTACCAACAAATGGCTTGAAACAAAAGGAGCTCAATACAAATCAATATCTCCGATTCCTGCCAGAATATAAAACACTAAGGGTCCGATCACGAGTGCTATATACGGTAATATAGAGTGATATGGTCATATTCACAACATGAATATGAGATGATATGAGTGATATGGTCCTGTTCACAACATGAATATGAGATGATATGACTGATATGAGTTTATGAAATAAAAGACTAAATTGTCCCCATAACGTGAAAGATTTGAATGTGATGTGAGGAGAGAGAATGTGATGTGAAAGGTTTGAATGTGAGGAGAGAATTGAGGAACAAGGAGAGAGAACGTGATGTGAAAGGTTTGATTTGTGAGTGTATAGGTGTAGGGGTAATAGATGAAAAATGTTTGATATTAATGTATGATATTGGATATAATTGAGTGTGATATTAGTGATATATGTGATATGTATGATGTAAGTGATATTATGATATAGAAAAATGTTGGATTCGTGATCTGACCCGGGTAATATAGAAATGTGCAGTGACACTCCGACTATTGTCAAAGGGACTGTCCTAGTAGCTTTAATACCTAAGAGGAAGACTACCCAATATGATAAAAGAGATTGAGTAACCAAAAGGCTTAAATATGTTTAGTTAAGTCTAGCGTCCCGCTACTATAGCCTACTTTGGTTAATCTAGTGTAATGAAATGCAAATAAGAGCAAAATCCCTACTGTTTGTTTAGGTCTTACTTTACCACTATATCATATCTATTTATCCCATAGGTTACCATCTGTACTGACCAAAGTGCCAAAGATAGTATGCCAACTGAGGATGGAGGAAATAAATCATTCCCTCGAGTTTGCTTCCAGTTCCTTTCTAGCCAAGTCCACACACAAAGTGCCAAATATAACAGGCCAACTGGTACTTATATTTTCTTGTACATCACATTTCAGAGCTCCTACAATTCTAACCCCTCACCATACCTTCAACTCTTCAAGCATTGGAGCTCTTTCGCAATAGCATTTGAGATTCCTTACTGTCATCTCCTTGTCCTTGCAGCCTTTGGCATTGTATAATATGGATGAGAACAGCAAGCAAAGAGCAGCCAGAATATTCATTTTATTGTGCTTTTACCATCTTCATAATTAGAAAATATTCAATAATTCACACAATTTAACCACCTATCTATCACACTGAAACCTTATCCAACCCAATGAAAGCTGCATTCATAATCCAGCAAACTACCACAGCACAGACCAGCTACCTCTAAAGCAACCCTAATTTTCTCAAACCTCTCCCAATCTTGTAAATAAGCAAAAGAACCATATCGGTCTTTTGGTGGTTGAGATACAGGTGATGGTGGACTTGAGGATAGGCAATCATGGTGGTTGAGATGAGTCAACAATGGCAGCAGTTGAGGGTTTCCATAAACGGCACTAGGTTCCATTGGTGGTCGCTGTATAGTATTGGTGATACAGGATATATAGACAATCGAAGATGTTGCATTGACAACACAATGATTGGCTTATAGCCTTATATATAGAATGTACGTGTTATCAGTCGTGGAGGAAAAGAAGGCTCCTGGCTGGTGGTGACGGTGGTAGCTGAAGATTTCTTGCATGCATTATGTTGACTATACCATCAAAGTGCAGCTTCTTTACAGAACTACAGAGGGCTTGAGCGGATGAGCTAAATTAAACATAGCGAATGGAAATTCTTTTTTCTGCCAAATCCACAAGTTCAAAAATAGAGGTTTAAATTCCGGGGATAATCATAAAAGGTGGCGGAACATATTTTAGTCATTTAAGCGTACACTTGTTACCCATGAGACTTTTTTTCATATAACTTTCACATGAATCTCCTAGTTAAGGAGGTTAAGCACTGAGACTACACCATGGAAATCTTTGTGCTATAGAAAACACGATATGTGGTACACTCACGACGACACAGACCTGGAGTTTTCCCCACCTTTCCGTTAATGAATGTAGGCTCTTACTAGATTCGGACTTTTCAGATGAGCTAACTAAGCTAGCATGGCGACAAAGAGCGTTCCTGAAAGGCAAACCAGTGGCACAAAGGTCGGATACCTACCCATCAACTTCTTTCCTTCTGCTGATCAAAAATAAATAAAAATCTTCTTTCCTCCAAACAAACAAACAACAACAAAGCCTTAATCCCAATCACTTGGGGTCGGCTACATGAATCCTTTTATGTCATTCCACGCGATCCAATGTCAGGTCACCATATAGATCACAGAGTTTAATGTATTTCCGTATTATCGATGTCCATATTAACTTTGGCCTACCCATACCCCTAACTTTATGAAGACTAATATCATCACACTTCTTAACTAGAGCACAAAGGGACATACGATTCTCTCTCGTTTTCTCTACTATAGGAGCTACTTTTACAGTTTCTCGTATTTCTCGTATTTGTTCATTACGAATCCTATCTTTCATAGTTTTACCACACATTCATCTAAGTATTCGCATTTTCACTGCACTCATCTTGTTAGCATGTCTTTCTTAGTAGCTTAACACTCAGTTCCGTACAATAAGCAGTCTAACAATTGTCCTACAAAATTTTTCCTTTAGCTTTGCTGGTATACGCCGATCACATAACACCTAGATGCATTCTTCCACTTCATGCAACCCGAATTTATTCTATGATTGGCATCCTCTCCAATCTCTACATCTTGATTAATGATTGATCCTAGGTACCAAAATATTTCGTTTTGAGGCATTTCTTCTCCATCTAACTTAACTTTCACTTCATTGATATACCACTAAAGTTGCAAGCCATTCTAAAGCTTCTCTCCTTTTTTTGAACTTATCGTTAATCCCATTCTTTGTTTCATCAATAAGGACAATGTATTCGGCAAAATAGCATACATCAAGATATATCACGTTGTAGATGTCTAGTTAATCCATCTATTACTAAGGCAAAACGACGTGGGCTTAAGATCGATCCTTGGTGTAATCCAATAGTTATTGGAAACTTACATGTCTCACCTATCGTGGTTCTAACTAACGTTGATGCCCCATTATACATATCTTTAATAACCTCAAAATATCTCAAGTTAACTTCTTTTTCTTCTAGAATCAACCAAATTACCTCCCTAGGGACTTTGTCGTATGTCTTTTCTAAATCAATAAAGACCATGTGTAGATCATTTTATTCTTCCCTATAGCATTCCATCAATCTTCTTAATAGGTAGATAACCTCCGGCGTTGATCTACATTGCATAAACTAAAATTGATTTTTAGATATCGTTGTCTCCCCCTTAGTATACTTTCAGGCTTTCAGCTATTCTCTCCCAAAGCTTCATTATGCGACTCATTAGTTTAATACCTCTATAATGTGTGCAACTTTGAATGTCACATTTATGTTTGTATATCAGTACTATAATGCTCCTTCTCCACTCATCTGGCATTTTTTTTGTCATCATAATTTTATTAAATAACTTAACTAGCGAACATCTACATCAACTACGCATTTTCATACCTCAATCGGTATTCCATCCGGTCTTAAAGCTTTCCCAATTTTCATCTTTCTAAAGACAAACTCATCTCATATTCATTAATTCAATGAAAGAAAGTAATATCTCTACTTTTCCTATTGGTGGTACGGTCGTTGTTCCCTAATTTCCTACACGTCGCTCATTTAGTAGTTTCTCAAAGTATAATCTCCATCTATCTTTTACTTCTTCATCCTTATCTAAAATGCGCGAGTATTTGTCCTTAATGGATTTTACCTCGTTCAAATCCCCAGTTTTCTTATCCCCATTTCGCAAGTTTATATATGGTCCTTTCCCCCTCTTTTGTATGTATAATATAAAAGTCACCAAATGCTTTACCCTTAGCCTCTCTCACGTCTTTATTTACTTCTTTATTAGCAACTTTGTATCGCTCTAAATCATTTAGGTTTTTAGAGTTTCCCAAGTTTTATAAGCTTCGCTTTTTAGTCGGACTACTTTTTCAACTTCCTCATTTCAACCACGTTTCTTTACCTATATGTCACTTGCCTTTGGACTCCCCTAATACCTCATTTTACACTTTTTTTAATGCAATCACACATTTTATTTCACATCTTGTTGGTCTCATCCGCTATATATTTCATGTCACATCTTTTATCACTTTCTCTCTAAACAAACCAAATTTCTAGCCTTTTAGATCCCACCACTTAGTTCTTTAGTTTTTAGTGTCTTTCCTACGTTGTATTTTCGTCTTAAGGGTGATATCAAGCACCATAATTCTATGTAGTGAAGTTCGACTCTCTCCTGAAATCACCTTACAGTTTTTACAAGTTAATCTATCAATTTTTCTACTTAAAAATTAGTCTATTTGACTCTTATTTAATCTACTTCTAAAAGTACTAAATGTTCTCCCTTTCTTAAAACAAGTGTGCGCTATTATCACTAGGTCGTACACAACTGCAAAATTTAATAAAGCTACTCCTCCGTTATTTCTATCACCAACTCGTATCCTCCATGCACTCCCTCATACCTATGACGGTCTTTTCCCCCATAACCATTAAAATATCCCCAATATAGAGTTTTAAGCTTTCAGATGTCCCTTGAACTAATTCATCCAAGTCCCCCCAAAATTGATCCTTAATAAATTGGTCTACTCTCACTTACATAGGCACTAACTATATTAATTACTTCTTCTCCTAATACCAATTATAAAAGTATGATTGTATCGCCTTTCCTAATAACTGCTATGACATTTTCTTTTGGATTCTTATTTACTACCACACCAACCCCATTTCTCTTTCAATCCTTTTCGGTATAATGTAATCTAAATTCTGTATTTTCTAGTTCTCTAGCTTTCTCTCCTACCCATTATGTTTCTTGTAGACACGCTATATTAATCTTTCTTCTAATCATAGAATCTACTAACTCCATCCCTTTACGGGTCATGGTTCCTATGTTCCAGGTTGTAGTCTAAGCCTATTCGTAAAAAATTTACTCCGGCCATGCTCATTTTCTTACCACATAGACGGTGGCGTCGCCCCTCTAGCCTATTTGATTTACCACTAGAAAAATGCACCGAACACCCTTGTTGAATATCAATCACACCCGGATAGAGATGTGATGCCCCTAGCTCTATTGCAACACCCTAAGGCAGGTGCCAAAAGTCACATAAAACGGGTGACGTCCTAGCATTTACACGAAAATTATTAGGATTCATGTTCATAAGAGATCCGACGAAACTAATCCCAAATGGATTGAGATTCATCTCTCACAAAAAAATATCTCTCACAAAAAAATTACAACAGTCCTATGAGCAAACCTCATCGTGCAAAAAAAGATAAAGAGTGGAAAATTATCATTACACAGAGCCAAACATCAGAACATCCGTAGGTTGTGGCAGGAAGAGCATACCGTGAAATTGGGAAATTTCCTTTGCATCCTAAGCTCACACTCTGAAGATGTGCCACCATATAAATCCATCACAAAAATGCCACCTTTCCTAGACAAGGAACCAAGGGCATACTTGAAATATGAAACCAGCTCCTGACGACTATGGAGACAGCAACAACTGTAATTAAAAGCACAGACTATATCTCTGGCAGGCAGTGTAGAATCCTTCAAAAATTTCTCATCACCAACAGCACTAGGGCTCCCTTTTAAATTAGAATTAGGTCGAACCACTTCTGAACTGCCATCAATGTCCTCTAGTGATACATTACGTATAAGATCTTGGGTTTCACACTTCACTAACGAGGCATCAAGAGGCTGTAGGACATTGCCATGAAAGAGGGATAATCTAGAATACACATCGCCCCCAACTTTATTTACATTGTTTTCCATGCACCAATTAAGTGCATCCACATCGAAGTCTAAGCCAACAGCTGTCCTTCTTGAGTCACTGCGGAGCCATTCCGTACTGCAAAATGCATCGAATAAATGAGCGACATGTGCTAAAATGGGCTCAGCTTTAAAATGGAAGGTAGACACATGCATGGAAATTGCAAATCCTGAGCTTATTTAGAAAAAAATTCTTAACATCAAGTAACAAGCATGTGTCATTTTAAAATCGACAGCCATAATCAAGCTAGCCACGTTTGTAAATCATGATCAACAAAAGATTTTAAGCAAAAATATGATGTACTACAATTGCATACTTCATTTGGCAACATCAAGTGACTGACTAATAAAATCTCTAAGAAGTCTTTGAGAACCCTGGGGACATGATCTTATTCCAGCCTTCATCGATAGGTTATAGGAATCCTTGAGGTCTATGCCTGCACCCCCAGTTATAAGACCAAATTTTGGGGGGGGGGGGTGTGGAGATTGCAGTTTTCTATAAGAGGCCCAACAACCAACGAGGTTTTTTTATACTTTGTTTACAACAAGCTTATATTTGTTAGTAACAAGACTTTATTTACAGCTACACTCTAAGAACAAGGATAGCAAATGATCCGAGAACCGACAGAGTGCGTAATGAATACAAAGCACCTTATATTCCAACGAAAGTTTACTTTGGGCTTGAAACTTAAATTTGACCAAAGCTTTACAATTTGCTCCTTCTCCTAGATCCGCGTCAGGTTTACAACGTAAAATGCGAGCAGCAAACTACAGCAAAACCTTCACTATAAACACACTGAAACCAAGTTCTTTTGGATAGCAGTTTTCATAACAATATCAACAGTCCATCTAACAAGATCATGATCATACAAGAAAAAATGGATGAGCAGATGCAATATGTTCCCACTTAAATTAATAGATCGCAAAAGAGAGCAAAGATACCTAAGAAGTGCAGTTCCACAGAAATCTTCTTGGAGATGGAGAGGTGCCCTCCCACCCACATACGTCAAAAAGAACTTCTGTAGATAACTTATATCCCCTTTTGGTGACTGTACTTCCCCCCAGCAATTCAACAATAAAACATTAAATCCAGTACTACAATTATCTAGATCACTACACTCGAAGAATCTGCATCTACACTAAGTCTAAGTCAACAGGGGTGTGTAAAATCAACACTCAACATACAGTTGATCCGTTTTGTTTTATATAATGAACTCATCATTGTTTATGATTTTGAAAAGACAAGTACATTTGTACACCTTCCATGCCAATCAGATTCCACTTTCAGTACAGTCAACATGAACATGTATCAACTTCATATTCCCCAGTTGCTTGTTCTATTTTAAGTAATAAACTTTCGATTATCAAAAACCATATTAGCATACTATGAAAGTATGAATAACGATTTTCCTGGTTTTGTAAAGAATATTATAGCTCCCTCCGTTCCAAACTGAGCGTCTTATTTCTTTATTTTCAAATCAACCTAAGATGTCCAATATGGGTAATGATTGTCTTTCCGAATAAAAATAGCCAAACCACTGCAACTGGAAACAGAGAGCTAGGATGTTCTACTTGCTTGTGGGTCCCATGCTCCCAATCTGATATGCCGCTGATCTGTTTTTGAGAGTGTATTTAACATATATTTATTGCATTTTATATTCTAAATTTTTTGTAAGAATATTAACAAAACTATGTGTTAGGAATTTTATAAACTCGCAACAAGTAAATTTTCATTATTTTAAAAAAAAACAGAGGTCAAACTTTAATCAACTTAACCAAAAGTCAAAATTGGACACTTATCTTGAGTAGTAATTTTGCATCATTGTTTTCGGTGAAAGTTTAGTCAAACTTGACCATGTTAATCAAAAGTGAACACTATTAGTATAAGCGCAAACGTCAGAGGTTAACTCTTTACATGGGATGGAACGAGTATGAATGAGCAGAATATATTCATTTAAGTTGCGCACACACACACACACACACACACAGATGTTAAACTGAAATCTTTACATGGGACACGGAGGGAGATAGTAGTACAGACTAGAGAGCTAGAAAATTAAACCGCATTGGAGGGAGATTAACTACCTGAACAGACTGTTGATAGAGAGAAAATTTTGAAGGGAAATCATCACCATGGCCAGACCCATTTGATGATTGCTCCTCTCGATCATTTCCAGCATCAATTTCATCCCCATCTTCATCCGTTTCCTCATCTCCCTGCCGCGGATTCGGAGATGAAACTGGGTATCCGAGTTCTTGGTCATCATCTTCTGCATAATAGTTATGCGACGACTTTCCTCTACGTTGCTGCTGCTGGTTTCTTTGCTTTTTCCCTTGCTTTCCCATGTCTACTAAACTCGTTGGGTTTCAGCCACCACCGCCGGGCCCCTGTTTCTGCGGTGGTTTGCGGCTTCGGTGCGTCGTTTGTAGGAGTTGGATTTTGGTAGAGGGACGAATGTTCGGTAATATTTCGCGCCCACGAGTGTAAAGAGTGGCGGATTGTGGCGCACCAATTTGCGCAAGACTGTTTAGGGCAACCGATTTTCTAAACTCCTTGCATTTCTTAACTATGGGCACGAATCAATTTTTAATTTTCACTAGCTATAAACCCGTGCTCCGCACGGATTGTCATCAACTTCTTAATTAAAAAATAAAAAATATCTTAATTGATTTTAAAGTCATGTCCTTCCAAAAAAAAATCAATTAAGTATTTACAAAAAAAATTACAGTTAAAATTTAGTCACTGTAATAATTAATATGTTATTAATGAAATATACTTTTAAGTTTTAGCCAACTTACATCAGAATAATTTTAAAAAGGTTGCCGAGATATCATATGTAATTCAATTAAATTTGTTGACAAATATAACTTATTAAGTTTCTTGTTCTCATACAACATTCCACTTATAAATCATCATTATTTCTTACTAATTGAGGTAATTGATTTTAGAATTATGAATTAATATTTTATAACTAAACTGATAGCAAGAGTGTTTTTTTGTCTCGCTTGTTTTGCTTTGTTTTTTATTAGTAACATGACTAACGTTCAAATAGTTATAAATGTCAATTCCATATCAAGAGTTTTGCTTCTTTATAACTTTATCTTCATTTTTCTTCTAATAGCATCAAATTCTAATAAATGCATACTTATTACTAATTAAAACCAAATTAAATTGTATTTTCTCATTTAACATAGCATATATTGTCTATTAATTATACTTTAATAGTTAGAACTATTACTTTTATACAAACCATAATAATTTTAATTTTCATGATTATAGCCATCAGTACCCAGAAAAAATGGTTTAATTTTTGTGTAAAAGTTATTTCTATCTTTCTTTGATTTTTTTTGTCCTTAAATTCAAAAACCCCAGCAATGTGAGTAGTAAGGAGAATAGTGTTGACCTCTATACGTACTGTAGTAATTTTGAGATGAAAAAACAAATACTTTCTATTGTTTGTAGAATGTTGACAGTCAGACACATTGCATTAGCTAATTAAATATACAATGAGGATAAATCTAATACGTACTAACCATGGGAACACATATAGTATCTTGTGAGTTGTGACTATCCATTGTTAAAATGCAACAATTGTATTAAGAAACAATTTAAGAACAACAAACAATCTCCTGGTTTAGTTTCCCTATAAT